>VZTT01000037.1:6894-20378 GCA_013400855.1 Buphagus erythrorhynchus
AGGCTTGAGTGTTTTTTTTTTTTTTTTTTATAATGAGCCAAGAACATTAAATCAAAAATTGATTCGACAAGAAGAAAGAATGCTTTGTTATTTTGTGTGCATATTGAAGGCAGACTTCATCTCTCTTCTGAACAAACAGCTGTGTCACTACAGGTGCTGCAGCATCCAGTGATGTTAGTGGATCTAATGACAGAAAAGCTGCTTTTCTTCCCCATGAAATTTCTTTCCATATGCATGATTAAATTAAAAATACATGAGGTCTCACCTTTATAAGTGTCTTAGCTTAGGAAAACTTTATTGTCTGCATTAGAGAACAAAGGGATATTCTAAAGTGCTTCTTGGTTTTGTCTGTGATTTCTTGGAGGATACATGTCTTTCCTATCTCCAGGGCAAAGAGCCATTTAATGAAGGAAGGGACAGAGGCTTGAAATACCCAAAGTACCATTGAATATAAAATGTAACTGTATTTTGCTTACCTTACATCCTAGTTTCATGGTTGATGTTACACTTGTTGCCAAATTCATCAATTAAGAATGGACTCTATCAAAGCTTGTGCAAAATGCAGCTCCCTCTAAAGAGCTTTCCCACATATGTGCAATGACCTTGGATATAAACTTGAAAAAGCAACTATTCTAAAAGCATACCTGCAAAATTCAACACCAAAAAGGTAGAAAGTTTCTGAAGGGATGATTCCCTATATAGATTTCACAGCAAGAGTGCCTGGGCACTGGAGCAGGCTTCCTGCTGGCTTTAAAGATTGTCAATTTTAAAAGCTCAAGAGGAAAATATCCTGAGCAGCCTGTCCTAGCGATTAAGCTGTCCCTGCTTGGAGCAGAAAGTTGGGCTGCAGGTCTTTAGAGATCCCTTCCAAGCCAAATTATTCCATGATTCCAGGATCTTTCCTGTTTGTGTGAGTATATGTTCTAAGTCTATAGACATGCTTTGCTGCTAATTTTAGAGCAGATGCTGTCCTCGCCAAGAGTTAGTCCACAGCTGACGGCTGTTAGCTAAAACCTTTTTGTGACAATCACTGACTTTGGATTATGGCCTTGCAACACAGAATGGATCTGCTCAAGGGAGGAACCAGCTGTTTTATATGTCTTTTTATACTCATTGAGCATGTGGCTGCATGCTTTATTTACTGAATGACATCCAAATCCCTTTCTGACAGAAATAATTATTTTCTTTTCTTTTGGTGCAATTATTGCAATGATTTTCAAATGCTTAATGAATTCATCTTTATAAGCTGTAAGTGATATCTTTATACTGTCGTAGGGAATAGCAGCATTGCTTCACATTTTTACAGATGGGAAGCGATGAAGACAAGAGGACAACTTGCATGTACAAAGTATCTGCTCAAAGTCCTTACTGATGGATTTGGGTCTTCAGTCCAACATGCTGATATAGGCAACCTTAGGAATGAATGCCATATCTAATCTCAGAATCTGCTCTGTAAGGCACATCTTTCTCTTTTTCAATAGGGTACAGGAATGCTCTGAAATGGTTTCACTTACAAGTGCTATGGAATTTCATTAATTTAATCTTTGAAATTGTTTTGACCTTTTGTGAACCAGCACAGGAAGATCTGTGAGTGATATTCTTAAAGCTACAGAAAACCCAATATATATCAAGTATCTAAAGTGGAATTATTTTTTGTTTTTTTGTTATATTAACATTATTCATATTAGAGGGTCAAAAATTAAAATAATAGAATGCTGCAAAATGAAGAGTATAATTTTTCACTCAATTTGTGAATATAAAAGTCTGAAACAGTGTCACAAATCAAAGTGCTTTTTCCAAATGCTACATTTTAAGCAGTCCTCTCCAGATGTGGTGTTCAAAGACAACAGTAGATTTCTCCTTTCTTTTTCAGTCAATATCACTGAGAAACAAAGGTATGGGAAAACTAGCCATTGTCATGATAATATGAAAAATTATATATTAAGTTTAGCTAAGAGATTTATGCAAGGTGGAAATAAGTTCAAACTATCAAATTCTGCTTTAAACTTAAGCCACCTTTCAATTTTTAACTTTGGAGAACTCAAAGATACTTAGAGATATCTGTAAATCGATTTCTTGTGAAGTCCACAGGCAAATAGAAAAGACCATGTTTCCCTCTTCACACACACTTACACCTGTGTGTGTGAACAGATGTTTTTGCCTTTTTATTCCATCAAAGAGCACACTGGAGTGCCTCCTGCTGTGACTTGGAAGTGTATTCCTAAAATATACTGAATATGTGGGTGTGTGAGAAAAGTGCAGAGGGTGCATGTGAAAATGACTGAAATCAATGGCAAAAATATTGATTTCCATGGAGTCTGATTTTGCAAATTAAGGGCAGACAGTTAAGTCTAAACATGTAAGAGAAGAGGGAAGAATGTGGGGAGAGAAAGCAGACACAGGAATATGCTCTCCAGTAGGTGGAGAGGACCAGAGACCCCCAAATTCCTCCTGTCCCAACTTCAAATAAATCCAGATCTGCTTCCATGGCAGTGCTTGTTGCAGTAGAAACCTTCTGATTTATCTAAAAAAAAAAATTAAAATTCAGGGGCTGTTGTCCACATACATTTGTTTCAGAGCCTTAAGTTTTAGATCATAGACATAGCACAGCACAGCCCAAGTGCTAATCTAAGGCTACTGGAAATGCAAGTGCCTTGATATTCCACACTTAATTTGAATAATGGCTGAAGGTTGACTTGTCTTATCCCAGACATTATTGTAACTTCTCCACATTCATGTTTTACTGAAAAAAAATTGCACAGAGTTTAAAATTACCTTCTCAGCCACTCCCTGTCTTTCCCTTTCTCTTTTGTTTATTATCTGCTCCCTTTCACCAGGAAATGCTGGTTTATGTCCTAGATAATAAGGTGTGGATGAAGAAAAATATTTCCTTAGTGTTTTCTCCACTAGCAGTCACTGCTGAGTAGCAGAAGTTTCCATACATCACTCTTACAGAAAGAATGAAGAGTTACTTCAGCCATGGAGAGAAACAAACATTGTTAACAGGAAAATAAGACGACTGGGAATATTATACTGAGCTAAATCATCCTGCTATAACAGCACTGAGGAATTGCAATTCAGCATCAAAAATAATAAGGGTATTATTTCATCTAGTTTGCTTTATTTTCTTCCTACACAGGGCATTTTTATTTCTCTACAGTGTCTCAATCTGATCAAGAAAAAAGTGTATGATCTGCTTGGCTCTTAGAAAAAATAATGAAAAAATAAGGATATTTCTTTTTTTCTTTACCATCTTAAGTGCATTATTTCTGTGCCTATGCTGCTGACAGTATTCAGCTTGGAGAGTTTTCACTGCCCCTCTGGACTGCTTATGTGGATTCATTCATGTCTATATTGCTACCAGCACACTGGAGAGAAGTGCTATATCCACATTGCATTGCACATGAAGGGATATCTCTCTCTGTATCAGATGACAAAGAGCTTTGTGCCTTCTCATGGAAGTTCTTTACTAGTTCAATACGGAATGTGCTTGCTGCTCATCAGCTCCCTGTGTGACATGTGACTGCTTCTGTAGCCTCCACACAGGAGTGCAGTCTGTATCTGCTGCCTACAGCAAAGCCAGGCTCCATCTGCATCATCTGCTGCTCTGCAGGCTGCTAGTAACTCTGATCCTTTGGCCACTGCTGCCCTTTGCCAGGCTGGTTTGGCACTTTTGCAGGCCATTGGCAGGACTCTCACTGTCTGCTATAGCATCTGGCAAGTTGCTTCCTTGTCATAGGAGCAAGACATCCAGGAGGTGCAGCTAAAGATGCAGTGTGCCAACTGTGGTCAGTAGCATCAGTCTGGTGGGCTGCCTGAGATGCTGGGGCCAAGAGCTTTCCTATGGTGTGGAGAGATTTGGGAGCTAGACAACCAGTATCCACTGCTCTGCAGATGGGGTGGGCTGGAAGACCTGAGGATCACAGCAAGCTCCTTGGAAGGACCTGTCAGCTCCAGATACATTCATTCCAGTCAGAGAGTTCATGGTAGCTACTGGCTCCTCCTTGGCAAAGCCTTTGTTTAGTGTATTCTGACCAGAGGTTACACCCCATCCCCAAAACTCTCCTCTTTCCCCCTTGGTCTGCTGGCCTCAGCAGATGGGCCTGTGGGCTATGGCCTCTCCCACCCCAAACACAGGGAGGGATGATTTTCAGGACATCTGCTGGGTTTGGCTTTCTTGTGGATACATTCTTCTCCTTTAGTCTTGTTTACTTGTCCCCAGGCTTGAAGTAATTGAACAGTGTCACCTTTACCTTATCTCAGGTTCCCTAAGGTGGCTTAACTCACAGTCCAAAGTTCCAGTTGGGTCTAGGAGGGGTGGGCTTGGGTGGTCACAGCTTCTTTATACAGTTTTGCCATAATGGGCAAAACTCCTTCATAACAATGTTTAAGCCATTAACGATAAAATTTCAGTCTCTGACATGTCTGATGTGCCCATATCCCCTGTGAGGCTTTGGATGCAGTCCCACATGACTCCCTGAGACCCACACTGCTGAGCCCTGGCTTCGGAGGGTGGCCTACTGGGGTCATGAAGAATTGGCCAGATGGATGCAGCCAGGGAGCTGTGGTCAATGGCTCCATGTCTGGGTGGAGGCTGGGGATGAGGGGCATCCCTCAGAGCTCTGCCTTGGCCCTGGGGCTCTTTAATGGCTTCCCCAATGACACAGAGTGGATGGAGATCACCTTCAGCATGGGTTTGCAGGGGTCAGGAAGCTGAGCAGGGCAGGGGCTGAGGAGAAGGACCTGGGGGATGGATGAGGAATCTGGCATATGCAAATGTCCAGCTGCTTACAAGGTGGCAAACGCTGAGGAGAGGCTGGACACCAAGATCTCCTGAACAGAAAGAAGTTCTGACCACATCTGGCACAACCTGCATGAGAATGTTACTGCCTTTCCTTACAGACCAGTTGCTGTGGCATTTGGTCTTTCAGCTTTTGCATGTCCAGCCTGAAACTGGACAGTTGCCACAGTGCAACATGCAGCAGAGAAGACAGATAAACATAAAAGTACTCAATTTGTGGTTACGTGCCTACAGGAGCCTTCTTGCTCACTTATACAGCAGAAGGCCATACAGGGGCTCCACCTAGTCCTCACAAAGCACATACTACAACATTTGACATTACTTTACAAAAATCTATTTTTTGCATTCTGGAAATCAAAGAGCACATAAAGAAAAAAACGCTTATTATCACACACAATGTATCCTGGACTTCATTTGCAGACCATTCAGGCTGATTGATCATTGTAAGAGTATGAGGAATGCGAGACCATCTGCTTCATTAATTACCTGACTATTCATTATAAATTAAATAATAAATAACAGGAAATGTGATAAATTGAGCACACACATACACAAATGTGATGGGTGGGTGATAATTGAGACAGTAATGAAAACTAGAACTGCTCAGACAGTGATTGATAGTTCACTGAAAAACTACTCAGGTACAGTCTTGAAGCAGGTCAAGCTGAGCCATGTAACAGATAAGCAGGTGGAAACAAGACTGAGTATTATGGGATGCTTGAGGGGCCCTGTGAACTTTACAAAAGTCATTACGGAAAGCCTAAAGGAAAGGCCAAAGGCTGAGAAATTATGTTCAGAATAGATCTAAGAGGAATAAACTTGAGAAAATAGGAAAAAAGTAGAGAAATAAGCTGTTTAAACAGTCTGCTGGTTGGGTAGCTTGTCTGAGCCCTATTCCTGATGACCTCGATTCAGCCAGTATTCCTACTAAATAATTTTCCTTAACAAATTCTCTTGTACAAATCCACTGTCTGTCCTGTGTGTGAGTCCTGTAGGGTATATATGTCAGTGTCTGGAGACACTGACGTGCAAAAGTGTTCTGGGTGTCTGCAATTGCAGATAGAGATATAGAAACCTCTGTTATCATCCCTTCAACTCCTCATGCAGCTTCCATGTTATCTAATGTCTTGAAGTATGGTTTTATTATAATGTGATTCTTTTGTGGGGTAGAATGCCCTGGAGCAATACTGTGAGGACAAATGAGCTGGCTGGCATGGACTGAGAGGACTATGCCAAATGCAGTAGGATATATTTCAGCAGTTTCAACCCTAGCACCTGTGTGACGGAAAAGTCATGTTCGGAAAGTCATTTCCCCACAATGTTCCCAAGTTTGAGCCCGCCAGGAGTTGGTTAGTTCACTCCAAAGCAGGACTCAGAAGCAATCTAACAGTGTGGAGCCATGCATTTGCATTTGCTTCCAGGCAAGTAGTCCTTTGTTTGCAGTTGAAGGATACCAGCAATTTATTGAAATGCCATTTAAAAACAAGTGTTTAAATACTAGAAATAGTAAAAGGTTCTATTTTTGATGTTGTAAAGGTTATTTACAAAGACAGCTGCAGTGATAAGTCAGAATAATGCTGCATGACACTGACATCTATTTCACCTCATTTGTAATAGCTGCCATGAACAGGCCTGTTGAGGTAAATGGTGAATGCACCTTGGCATTTCCAGCTTCAAAAGCCTCAGTGAAGGATTTATAACCACTGCAACTTTCTAACACTGCTCTGGAAGGATGAAAAAAAGGCAATAGTTTAAATGACATCAAGATGGAAGTATTCTGTAAAGAGAAATAAAATTATTAACCCATTCAGTCTTTTCAGAGGCTGCAGCAGTCAAAGAATGATCCTTTCATACAGTCTGTACTAGCAAGCTATAACTCAGAGAAGCTGTTAAAAACATAACTAAGGACATATTCTGCACTTCAAAAGTCTCCCTGAGAACAACTATCACAAAATGTAACAGTTTAAACTAGCTCAGTGCCATTTCTCTCAGCTAATTTCAGAGCCATAAATACAGGACTCTGTATAAAAAATTAATTTCTTAATGTTTATGCCAAAAAACTGTGCCAAATTCTATATATAATCACTCAAATGAAAATATTTTATTTTTAAAAATGGTATATATGAGCTTAAAAGTTCAAACTGTGTGAAGAGATATTTTCTTTAACAGCATTATTGTGGTGTTGCTTGTCATCCACTTATTTTTCTAAATTATGTATTATTATTTTAAGGATATGAGACTGTCAGATATTCTTCAGAAGACACTGCTTGAACTTTAAAGGCTTAGTAACATGTTACCATTTCCAAATGTGCATGTTAGAAATTTGGAGTGTCTTGCAGAATGGGGTTAAGGATTGGTCAGATCTATGAAGTGAGCTCCAAAAAGAAAACCTCCTTGTCCATCTCTCTGCATGCAATATATTTCATCCAGCCATATCTTAAAATTGTCATTAAAGAGAAGTCTCTGGAATATCTAGAGTCATGCTGGTCTTCTAAACATAACCTTTCACACCAAGACTTTAGCAGTCAGTACTGCAGCAGCTTTTTTAGAACAAGTCTGGGTGACTTGATGTAACTTGCCTTTCCAGGATGTCATGAGTAAAACAAGCCTCCACTATGGGAAGTTTAATTAATTAATTTTATCTCCAAATAAGATAAACTTTTAATTTCTGATTCTGAGGTATTGAGAAACAAAATTATTTTTTTTATCACACCTTGTTCCTGACTCCTGTTTTCTGCTGCTCCTTCCTTCTTACTCATTCCCTGGGGTCTACCTTGGTTATTCCATTGGCTCCAGTCCCTCCAGATTGTACCTGCTCTAACAAGGAGAGCCTCATTCTATGGCAGGTTCTCCAGCTTTGTCCCTTCAACTTGACATCTTTAACATCCCTCCTCCTGTATCTTCCTTTGTGTCCTTTCCTGTGAGTGGCTTCACATCTCTGGTGTCTCATGACACTAGCAGGAGCCCATTCTGTCTTTCCCACCTCTATGCCTTAAAAATATGTTTCAGCAGGGCACTGTGTCCTCCTTTGGCTGATGTTTTGGCATGCAGTGGAATGGTGTTGGCTTTTGCCAAGCCAGTGGGAGCTGGCTGACTGGCACGGGGAGGTTCATCACCTCCTTCTACTCGGGGCACCCCACAGCTCCTGCTACACTAACCCTGCTGGTTATGCCCAGCACAGTGGGCAGGAGAAAGCTGCTCTGCTGGGCACAGGTAGCCAGGGGCACACATGAGAACAAAGCAGTCAAAGTCAAAGGGACCTCACTGAGAAGTGGACAGTCCCACAGATCTGAGCAAGGTGAGCCGGGCAAGCATGGTGACAGTCACTAAGACCAGTCACAAGTCCAGATCCCAGATAAGTTCACGATAAGTAAGAAATCGGACAATAAAGTCAAGCCAGCAAGGCACAGCCATGATCCAGGTCACATCCAAGCACAGTAATCAGTAACCAGGTTACTCACCAGTAACCACTGAGCCACATCTTAGTGCTCTCCAGGAAAGTGGTGAGGTGTGGAAATTGAGGTGGACAGACAGCTAGCTTCACCTGCAAATGCAGAGAGCTTCAGCTTCAAACCCTAGCGAGGAAACATCTAGGTAGGAGGAAAAACATCCTTACTTCATGGTGAGAGAATAGAGTTGTCTCATGGGAACTAATATGTTAACTAGTTTGTTACAAATAAGGTGTTGTTCTTGGTTTCAATATATGGTTGTCTAATGGCCAGCTACATATAAGGTTCTGTTCCTCATCCTCGTTATTGATTGGACCCTATGCCCTCCATCCCATCTATATACCTCTTGTGCTTTCCAGGTTTCAGGGTATTTGGAGGTTGCCCCTTGTGCCACGTGGTTTCTACATTTGTTATTTTTACATTAAAAGTTCTTTGTTTCAAAGCAACTCCATCATTCCCATCTCTCTATATTTATGCCACAGACTCCCCAGCTGGCCCAGTTCTGGTGTGGCTGCTCCCAATGGCCATAGTGAGGCAGACACAAGGACAAGGCAGGAAATCAAAGTCTATGAGTCAACATTAGGATCCAGATCAAGAACATACATGCCAGTCACACCCAGGGTATTCTTCAGGATTTCTCCCATCACAGAGGCTCTTTAGTCTGTAGATGTAGATTACTTTTTCTCCTAAACATGGCCAGTTTGTATTCTAGAAGTTATTACTTTCTGTTTTATAAAATTACTTTAATTTTGGTGGAAGATGGGTATTTGATGATACTTGGAACTATGGTCTCTCTGCAGAGCAGTGACTGCACTGTCAGCTAGGCAGAAGCTTGATCTTAATATCCTTGTAGAGCAGCACTGCATGCAAAACACCCTTCCCAGGAAGGTACCAGCACCCTAAGAAACTGCCTGACACCATAATCTCCTTTCATAGTGCATGTTGCCTGTCTTTTCTTGATAATAACTTCTCATTGTTTTTATCCTGGCTCGAGTTCAAAGCAGTGATCTAGAAATTAAGGACTATTGTCTCTTATCAGACCCAGGAGCTGTTCCAGCTTCCATCTCAGAAAGGATGGTGTTTAATAGCAATCATTTAATTTTGTAGATTTCTATAAACAACCTTAATGATGTCATTAGAATTCTCAAGGCTAAAAGGTAGCATTCCCAGCCCAAATTGTCACATTAAACATGCATGGTCTATTCCAACTAATTGAATTAATTTCCTGTTACAAGAGAAAACAAAAAGAAAATATTTTAGACCTGAGATTACTTATGCTGCTACCATTTTTACTTTGGATTTCAGAATTGTATGGACCCACAAATTTTTTGAATGGACTTTCTTGTCTCCCTTGACAAATTGATAAAATATTTTCTTCTGTCATGTCTCAGTCTTTTAGTAACTTTTAGTCAAGTTCACAGCATATTTTTAAAAGGGTATTGTTTTGGAAGAGCAGAGCAAATAATTTCTTTCAAATATCTAATCTAAATTCACCTCCTTTCAATTTGAAACCATTCCCCTTTGTCCTATGACTGTGTGTCCTTGTGAAAAATCCCTCTCCAGCTTTCTTGTAGGTCTCCTTTAGGTACTGGAAGGTGCTATGTGATCTGCCTGGAGCCTTGTCTTCCCCAGCTGTGTCAGGCTGTGCTCATAGGAGAGATGCTCCAGCCCTCTGGTCATCTCTGGACTCTCTAACAGGTCCATGTCCTTCTTAATCATCTTCATTTATTCACTAGTAATACTCTTGAAATTCATTATGTTGCTTGCATGATGAAGTTGAATTATTCATCAAGGTGTGAGGAATAAAGCTATGGTATTGCAAATTCATAAAGTTGCTGACTCTTACCAGTTAATTTCTTAAAGTGGCCTTTAAATACAGTGTTGATTACCTTATAGTTAGGTTGTAAAAAATAACTATTTTAGGGCAAACTAATGAAAATTTAGAAATAAATTTCCTCTATTATAGAGGATTCAAATGCATAAAAAAGTAGCAATTCAGCAGTGGACGATTTGAATTTAAAATTAATTTTAGTGCATGCCATGTATTTCAGGAAAAGAAAATTGCAAGTATTTTTTTCCACTCCTCAGAGCTTTCTTAAAACATAAATGGTATTTTAGACTTATAGTTTTAAATTAGACTCATTGTGAAACTATACTACTAGATCCAAGAGCAAAATTAAGTTATATGTATAAAATAATCAATAATAAATTGCACTGAACCTCTTGAGCTCAGCCAATTAATTGTTGTAGCAAAATAAATCACAGTTTAATAACTTCGAAGTTTTTAAATTTACATCAGTGAACAACGTTCACATTTGTTGTCAGTCCCACAAGACCGAGATACACATAGCCCCAGTTGATTGTAAAAAGAGTCATTTATTTCACATTTTCAAAGACTTTACTGTAGAGCATTAAATTAATAGCTTTCATATTGTGCTAGGATATCAGAAGGTCCAATACAGCACCTTTAATCCACAAATTATTTCTACTGCAGTTAGGATCTGATATAGCTAAATAAGTGCTAATTTGGAGAACCCCACGAAGCCTCAATCAGACTTTATCATTGCATTATCAGGTTTGCTTCCTTTTTTCACTACACTACAGAGCATTACTACTTGCAATGTCAACCTCTTTCAGTCTCTAGGCTGTAACTGACAGACCTTGATCTCTATAATATCTTTCCAAGAAAAAACATCTATCAATCTGCTTCTGGACAAGACTGAAAACTGATAGTGTTAAACTTTTTTATGCAGGGTTCAGAAACAAAAAGCTAACACATAGATAATTACTTACTGATGCTGACAGTCTTGGCACTGCTTGAGTTGCCTGCATCAGTTCACCTGGATTATTTACTCAGCTTCCTGTGCTGCTTTAAGTTATATGCCTTTTGGGCCAGACATTGTCATTCCGTATATGGCTACCTGACCCCCAATCCAATCCACAGTTTCAGTACCAATACATCTTAGTAGTAAGTGTAATCATACATTACAGCAGTTTAAATTGAACCCTAAAGGTGAGAAATACAGGTCCTGAGTCACCTGATCTGACTTTGAATTTAGGCCTGCTGCAATTTGGGAGTTAGGCTAGATGACTCCAGAGGCCCTTTTCAATTTAAATTATGCTGTGATCCTGCCGTCTAGGGTGTTCTCAATTTTACATTTACTTGCCCATAACTATACTTCTGTAAATTAAATTCATTGCTGGTAATAACCCAGTTTATTCATATCCCAGCACCATAGTGACTGAAAAGTGTTGCTAAATGTGCGTTACATCTCCATTAAATAAAAGATGTGCTACTACCTTGGTGGAAACCTAAAGAAGTAGGAAAGGTATATTGCCTTCCAGTAAAACAAATAAACAAACAGACATGCACTGATTTCATTTCTTTGTACAAATTAGTAACAGTAAAGCCATATATAAAGTTTGGAGAATTAAGCAAGATCTCTTTCACAGAGACAATGTCATGATAGAGCTGAAATACCACTTTGTTCCAATTTTATTTTATATTGAATGGAGACATTTTACTTTTTCAGTAGTGCCTGACATTAGCAGCAGAGGTTAGAGAACATTGTAAAATCTGACAGTAACATCTTCCTGAATTTCTGAGTGTATTCACTTCTGTTGTGTTTGTATATTGCCTTTCACATGTGGTTTCTAGGAGCTCTTGTGGTGCTGTGCATAACATGTGAGACTCCTTGGAGACATCACAATGAAATTACAGCCAGCAGTACTTAAAGTACTTTGACTTTATTTTAATCAATGTAACTGCTTAAAAAGAGCCAGTTTCACAATCACGCATCAATACTGTTTTATATATTTTAAATGAATCTTAAATTTCAGGTATTCTCTGGAGAAAATGTTGTGCAATTGTTGCATAAAAAACGTTGTCATTTGCTTCCATGTGTTGAAAGACAGGTACTAAAATTTTTCAAGGTCAATCACCTGAAAATATTCTCCTAGTAGACTTAAGTTGTTTGTTGAACATATTCAAAGATATTATAACTATTAATGTATATTTTGAAAAATGGGTGTCATGCTTTAACCATGACAACTAAGCTCCACAGAGCTGCTCACTCACTACCCTCCACTGGGATGGGGAAGAGAGTCAGATGCAAGTAAGTACAAATAAGAAAACTTGTGTTTTGAGGTAAAGACAGCTTGACAGGGAAAGTAAAAGTTGCACACTCAAGCAAAGCTGAACAAGAACTTCAGTCCCCACTTCCCATGGGCAGCAGGGATTCAGCTACCCCCAAGACAGCTTGGTTCTATCATGTGCAATGGTTACTTAGGAAGAAAAACATCATCACTCCAAATTATCTCCCACCCCCTTTATCTTTCTTCCCCCACTTTATATACTGAGAATGATGACATATGGTATAGAATGCCTCTCTGGTCAGTGGGGCTCAACTGTCACCAGGGAACTGTGGAAAATTTAGGGCAAAGCATTTGTTACAGGTTAATCTGCTAACTTATAACTAAAAACGGAAGCAATTTCTAAACCAATCAGATTTTTCATCATGTACAGAGATTGCTTTTTTCTATTATTTGGTAAAAGTAATTTGAATCATTGTGCAATTAATTTAATAGAATGATAGAATATCTTGTGTTAGAAGCATTCCACAAGTCCACAGTCCAACTGCTAGCCCTGCACAGGATACCCCCTGAGTCGCACCGCATGCCTGAGAGTGTTGTCCAAACATTTCTTGAACTCTGTCAGGCTTGGTGCTGTGATCACTTCCCTGGGGAGCCTGTTCCAGTGCCCAAACACCCTCTGGGTGAAGAATATTCTTCTAATATCCAGCCTTAGCCTCCCTGACACAGATTCAGGCCATTCCCTTGGGTGCTGTCCCTGGTGACCAGAGAGAACATGTCAGTGCCTGCCCCTCCTCCTCCCCTCANCTCTGAGTGAAAACAGAAGAAACTGCAGACAAGCCACTGATTAAGTGGTGCAAACACCACCCCGTTACACCAGGAAAGCATTTGAAGCATTAGGTTTTGGGGGATAAAGGCCTGGCCCCTTCCCCTGGTTTGTCTTAGTAATTTGTTTCTAACATAGGTTGCAAAAGACTGACGACTGACTTGTTTTTCCATTAAGAAAATATAAAATTTTATTTTCTATATCTGTACAGACATGTTTTTTGAAATTCAGTGATTCCAGACTTTTTTTTTTTTTTTTTTTTTTTTTTTTGTGGGTGGGCACAAAAGGTTGGGCCAAAATTCTGCACAAAGCAGCA
>VZTT01000039.1:1629-18491 GCA_013400855.1 Buphagus erythrorhynchus
GTAGAACTGAGTCCAAGCCATGCTAGCTGGTTGCTGTTCAATTAATTTTGTTAGTGCTCATAAAACTACATAACTGTGGTTATTTCAGACTATTTTTTTAAATTTTTCAAGGTGATTATAAAATTAGCTTGTTCTAGAAGTAGTTATATCCAATATAGTATGTCTGCAAATATAACATGAGAATACCATATTTTATTGTCCATTTTGTTATTAAAAAAATTAAGATAGGCGGGGATTGTGAACCTGTCACTAGTGAATCCTTACTTTATTCTTGTAATTTAGAAAAACCAAAAAAATTAAACACTATAGGTTTTTCAAAGCTAGTTCATCACTTACCTTATGCTGCAGTTTATATTTTGTCATCACAGTTACTAATGAAACCCTTGAACAATGCTAGACTTTGTATTGGCTGCTGCAAAATCTTTCTTAGACCTGCTTTGTTTATATTGAAATTGTAACTTCAGTTACACAGACAACTGTAACCCCAGTTTCATACCCTATGAATATTCTTTCTCATCTTTCAGAAAATCATGTGAGGTCATAAGAAATTAAGGTTAGTAATCCATAATTCATAATCCACTTTAGCATTTTTCTTAAGATATGCACCATTAATTTAATCTATGTTATAAATGAGGTATGTTTCGACAGAACTACCTTCCTTTCTTATCAGTGGAGAGGGATATATCAGGCAGAAACCTTGGACCATCTGAGTTAGGTAACTGAACTTAATTTATAACTGAACATTATTTTCTCCCCTTATTTTCCTTCATTTTATTTCACTTCATTGCCTTTTCCCAGCTTCCAGGTTCCTAGCCAGCCTCAAAGGTAATCAGAAGTTGCCACAGGCATTATTCCACATAATTTGGGGAGAATTTCATTAGACATAGGTAGGTGGAGAACAGTGAAAATCTTTCTAGTTCTGTTTTCCTTCTTACTGCCTTCTGTCATTGATAATTAATTGTCTGATTAAAGTTAACCTTTTCAGTGAAAACTGAAACAAAGGAGGGCATTAAACATGTCAGACTTCTTGACATTGTTTGTCATTAGCCTCCAGTATCTATATGTCATGGACTAATTCTTTGCTTGGGTTTCCTCCTAATCTAATTGTAATATGGTTTATTCTTGCCCTTTATGTTCCCTTCTAGTTGTATCTCATTTTGAGGCTTGACCTTTCTAATTTTGGGCCTATGTTCTTCTGGGTTTTTTCTGCCTGTCCTTAAATATTTACCGTTTTTGCTACTC
Organism: Buphagus erythrorhynchus; assembly: GCA_013400855.1. Classification (NCBI taxonomy): domain Eukaryota; kingdom Metazoa; phylum Chordata; class Aves; order Passeriformes; family Sturnidae; genus Buphagus; species Buphagus erythrorhynchus. Next base: position 2,872 of record VZTT01000039.1, read on the forward strand.
TCTTGGTGATTCCTATTTGAGTGTGAGGACATTGAACAGCTAACTGGGGAAATTTGCTACACTTTCTATCTTCTTTTGCCTTAGGAAAATTTACATCTAACACTGAATATAGAGACTTTTTTAACATCTGCCAACTTCTTTTAAGGAATTACTCCCCTTTCTTCTTCCTTTTTTTTCCCCTTTCCCTTGTTAGATTCATGTCTGTTGAGATCCTTCCTAGAAGTTCTCCTGTTTTAAGGTCTAATTTTAATTAGTCAATCTAGACTAATTTCTTGCTTTTCACTTAATAACTGCTGGGAAAAAATCACACTTGGAGAAAGTCTTCCCTCAATCTTTTTCTCCAGAGAACACATTCAAAAACACTGGTGGCCTATTCACATTTGTGTTTCCCAACAAATATGTAAATAAGTTTCCACTCGCTGTACTTCCAATCTTTTTCATAGCTATCAGGCTTCTACTTTTAAATTAATTAATAATTAATAGATCTTCATTTAGTGGCCTGCAGCAGACATTCCAAAATATTGTTCTTTGCTTTTATCATCACACAGAGATTATTAATGTCTATTGTCTACGGCAGTTTGGACTTAGAACTGCCCTGTTTGCTCCTCCTGAATGCTTAGTTCTCCATTCCTCAATTACAACCCCCTAAAGAGAGAGCTGTTAAGTGAGGACAATTAAAAATCATTACCCATACACTTGGTGGCCATATTCTTGTAGACAGAACATATTTAGGTTCTGGACCCTTTCTGTTTGTGTTACAGTTTACCAATTAATGATACTGCATCTCAGACAATGGGAATAGACATAAATCATCACCCCAGTGCAGGATGACTGGAGCACAATGCAAACCTTTGTCACTGTCTTTTCTTTTATCTAACTTACTTTGCTTCACTCTTCTCTTACAGCCTTCAGGTTCTAAAAGACTTCATTCAGGTGTCTATACAGTACAGCTATTTTCTTTGTCACATTATTTAATTTTTTGACCTTGCCTTCTCTTCAAGTAATAATTCCTTTTGATGTAAAAGCAGAATTCTAAATTAAGGATCTGACATTTAAAATGTCTGAAAGCACATCACTGAAACACATACTGTTTGTTTGGGATGTGTGATATATGATGCATAGTAATCAGTTTCAGCACAGTAACTATTATACGATAGATATGTCATTACTGAGTAATAATAATAGTAGTAGTGACTGGATGAAAGCAGTCAGAGACTTAAATAACTGACAAATGAGTTAGTTGTCAGACAGAGACTGTGCAGTACCATTGAGTCCTGAGTAGCTGATGTAACTTTAAGTTTAGAACAGTTATTAGTAAGTGTAGTCTTGTAACACCATGGTAAATTTGACTGAAGTCTTTCAAACACAGAAAAATGAAGCAGAACTCCACAGCTTGGAAGTTAACATCATGCAAAATCTTCCTTCTCCCCCCTCTTCTCCCTCTCCCCTGTCTCACCCTTCCCCTTTCCTTTCAGAAAAATTATTTGGATGAAACTTGCCTACACTGGATTTCAAGATAAAAAGAAGACTAGATTTTATTCATTTTTACATATGCCATGAAACATTAGTAGTTTGACTTACAAATTCAACTACCATTTGCAGTAGAATTCCCCTATAACCTGACACTTGTTTAAGATATCACATTTTGAGAACTTAGTATTTTTCTCTTCTGTTTTTCACTGGAATCCATAAAATATGGACTCCCAGGAACTAATGATGGACTGCATATTCTTGCACAAGCAGTCGACAGCAGCTTCCTAGAGAGGGTGGATGCTTACAAACGGGCCATTTGCACCCCATTATTGATTTCTTAGTTTGAAAAATTGAGCAGCTATCAGCCTGGGGAAACTTAACCGCTTCCTCTATTATCATGATTAGACACAACCAGAATTCAGAAATAAACCATAATTCAGACATTAGTTCAGTGATTTACAAACATTCTATCAAGAAAAGGATTAGGATTTTGATAATAGAATCTCAAGATTAGAAACATAAAGTCTTCTTTATGTGGAAAACAAATATTCCTTTTGAAAAAAAGTAGAAGACTCAGTATCTGAAATTTTCTCATATGCTCTTTTACATCTTACTACCTTTTATTAGTTTCTTTAAAGACTGCAAGGAGATGCAACAAAATTTTAACAAAGAATCTCAAAAAATATAATCTCTTTTTGCAGTACTGCAGTCTTACTAGCTAACACATTTACTTGAACTAGTGCTATGCATTTGAAATTATTTTGGAGAACAGAAAACACGAGGCAGTGTCACTTGCTTACAAAAAAGTGTTATGTTATACACTGAAGCCACTTTTAACACTGCAGGAGGCATTAATGTTTTGCAATCATTACAATGATACTGAAAGCGTAAGACAACTATTAGGCAGAGAAACTGCTGGGTACATCATAAAATGAAATTATGATATCATTATAGCCTGTTGCCAGTGAAAGAAAGAATACACCAAAACCAGAGTCTTTTAGTTTCTGTGCAGCTGGAAATGCAAAATTGATTATTTTGCAATGGCTTTCTGTTTTCCCAAATGAATAAGCATACTCCTTCATCCTGGAAAATCAAGTGAGTTTTATATTCTGCATTGATATCTGAATAACAAATGCTGCATTTACTTTTGTGATTCTGCTACAAACATCTAGAATAACATTATGAATTTCAGAATTCCTTGTTATTTTTCATTACAAAACTGTTTAACTTCTATGCAATTAAAAGTTCACAGAGGGATTGGAAAAATTCCTGAATTTTTAAAAATTTCATATTTGTTGCTAAAATATTTTACAGGTAACTACTTTTTTAACATCCTTGGGTAAATTTCTTTACTGAATCAAAAGGTAGCATAGTAATTATATAACATGCACAAATCTGCAAATCAATATGTCAGAGTATTTTGGATCAAAAATTTGTATGTCTAGTCAAATATCTTGACTTAAATAATTACTAGAAACTTCATAGCAGAAATAAGTTTATTACAGTAGAAAGCCCTAGAATGAATTAAGCTTTTTTCCCAGTGTTCATGATTTACTTAAACACTGACGTTTATTAGTCCTTACTCAGTTTTATTTAAAGTGTATCTAAAACATATGTAGTGTTTTTGTCATTAATAAATATACAGGTGTTTAATCTTCTGAATCATACCGCAATATATCATCATGGTGATATATTTTATTGGGAGTGGTACATGTGAAATAGTGCATCTTGGACTATTTTAATCATACTGATATTAATTCCCAGGCCTTAGAGTTTTATATATATATCACATAGAGCAATATTTTGGATATATTTAGAAAGAAAAAACAGAAAAGATAAAAGAAACAATTATTCTATGAAGTTTCATTTATAATAAGAAAGTGCCTTAGGAACTGTTTCCACATAGAATTATATTATAATCATATTAATATAACTGTACTGTGGTAGTTACCCTGAAACAGCTCCTCATCAAGATATCCTTTTATTGAAATGAAAGTACCTTTTCCAAGTTAAGGAAAGATACCTTCCACCTGGACAAACAGTTGTGCATTTATCCTGGCAAAGCTTTTAATTTTTACTTACATCTCAGTTATAAATGTTATTAGGACAAAATTGATGTTCATTGTAAGATTGTAACTGATTTATATATGCTTCTGTTTTCATAATTTTAAATATTTTATAGGTCTTTATAGCAGCACTTCCTACTTAATCCCAAGTGTGATCTGAAGGACTGAATGTGAAGTGTCTACGGGTGTGAAAACAAATACCTGATCATATCTGACCTAATCTACGTCTTCTTATTCAAGGACACAAATTCAGCGAAAGATTTTTTTTCTGAGCATACATAAGCTTCAAAGGAATTTTTCCAACATGATATATCTAAACTTGGGTATTTTGCATGGTTAAATAGATCAGTATGCAAAAATAACATCTTTTGTAACAGAAGTTATGGTTCTTGTCAGGAAAGAGGGGTACTGTCAGAACTCAAATCCTAAATGACACATGGAATAGAAGTTACAAAATTTGATGTGGCAGGAGTTTTATGTATGCTTCAATATAATGAAAACCACTTATATTATACTTACAGCTTGCTCTTCATACTGCATCTAATCTTATTTGTACAAGTATGTAAAAAAATCCACTAACAATACAGATGATCTTCTCTCTTGTTATGCTGTGGCACTAATCTCTACAACTCAAGGCTGATATAGAAATGCATAATGGCTTTAGACACAAGTATACAAAAATAATTGGTCAAATGACCGAGCGAGTTAAAACTTCATACAGTTGGTAATTATTCAGCCCTTTAATTTTTTGAGGTCTTTCTGCAGGGTCTTGTTACCTTTGAGAGACTCAGCAGCTCCTCCCAATTTAGTATCATCAGTGAACGTTATACTTTCAACTCCTGTGTCTAAATAATTTATGAAGATCTTGAAGAGCACACAATCAAATTCAATATGCATCATTGAAAATAAAATTAGAAGATGCATAGAATAATGTTGAGCTGTGAAAAAGAGAGCTCCTTGAAAAAAACTGTTAAGATAACTTAAAACGAACAGCAAAAAACCAGTTTATTACTTGCAAGTGATAAAATGGTAACATTACAGTTTACAGGCAAAAAGGATTATATATATTTAAAAAAATCCCACCTCAAAAGAGACATGATTTAGCAATGTAGTAAAACCTATTAGAAAATCTTCAAAAAGTGGTAGTATTTTTCAGAGGAAAAAGGGCATATAATTTGGCAAGTCAATTGTTAAACTATGTTTAGACATAATGAAAGGTAAAAACGTTGGCAAGCAACTTGGTAACCATGAAAACTAGTGACGAAATCCTTTTAAACACTGTAGAGTCAAAACTCTTGCCAAAGTATATGGAAATTATATATGGCCAATGAAATTTTTTACCTTAAAGTTCAGAGAATTCTTTATTTCACTGATTAGTTTGAAGGAGATTTAGCAATTCCAATGCTGCAGCATTTTATTATAAGACACAAATTGGAAAGGACTTTATGCAGTGTCAGTAGAAGAGGATTTAGAACAAGAGCTTAGAAGGAAGAGGAACAAATTGCTGTCTTATGATATTTACCTAAAATTTATAAAATGATCACATTTATTTCCATTAAAAAATCTATAAAATAAGGGTATGTTCTAACAGAGCTATCATCATAAAAAAAAAAAGAGCAAGCACTTTGTCTTAAGAAAAACCTCAGATGCCATAAAGAATTCCTGCAAAATTTAGGAAAAGGAATACTTCATCAAGTTTGCATGCTGTACCTGAGAAATTTATGATTTATTTTATGATAAAAAAATTATGATGAAGAATACCATTAGCAGACATTGGGATAAAAATAATGGGGAAGACTCAGCATAGCTGTTTCATGGGGAAGTCATGGCTAGCCTTCAGAGGAATCAATGAAAATGCAGAGGTGTTATGCTGGACCTTGTTGCCATAAAGAGCAGGGGCTGGTGGGGAATTGTCATGGTTTGACACTGGCCCAACGCCAGGCACCCAAGAGAGTCGCTCACCCACCCTTCCCAGCCACAGCTGGGAAGAGAAGAGAAAAATTAACAAAGGGTTCATGAGGTGAGCTAAGGACCAGGAGAAAACACTTCAAGGGCAAAACAGACTCAATTTAATGTTGCAAAGTGAATTTATTACTAACAAAATCAGAGGAGGATCATGAGAATTAAAATATGCCCTTAAAAACACCTTTCCTCACCCCCAGCCCCTTTGTCCTTCCCACCAACAGCTCAGGGAGACAGGGCATGGGCGTTTTGCTCAGTTCATCACCGAGATTTCCTTCCTCTGCTCCAGGAGAGCAGTCCTTCCCTGTGAGGCCGTGGGGTCCCTCCCACGGGAGACAGCTCTCCATGAACTTTCCAGGCATGGCTCCACTCTCAGGAGCAGCAGTCATACCACACCTGCTGCAGCGTGAACTCCCCCCACGGACACACAGCCCTCACAAAACTGCTGCGGTGTGGCTCTCTCCTCCACAGGGTGCACTCCTCCAAGGACAGGCTGCTCCAGCCTGGAAGCAGGGCCCCCTCTCTCCCACGGCTCTCCCACTGGATCACAGCCTCCTCCAGGCATCCACCCGCTCCAGCATGGGCACCTCCTCCACGGGCTGGGGTGGATCTCTGCATTCCCCTGGATCCCATGGGCTGAGGGGCACAGCTGCTTCACCATGGCCATCACCACGGCCTGCAGAGGAATCTTTGCTCCAGCGCCTGCAGCACCTCCTGCCCCTCCTTCTCCACTGACCCTGGTGTCTCCATGTTGTTTCCCTCACACCTTCTCACCTCCTCCTCTTCTCTGGCTGGAATTAACACTGCACCCCACTTTACTTTGATTTTCTTCTTAAATATGTCATCAGAGAGGCGTTACCAGCCTCTCTCATTGGCCCAGTTTTGGCCAGCAGCATGTCCATCCTCAGAGCCATCAGGGATTGGCTCTGTTGGACATGGTGGAAGCTACTGGCAGCTTCTCACAGGAGCCATCGCTGTGGAGCCCCCATTACCAAAAACCAGGCCATGCAAAACCAGCACAGAGATATAAAGCTCCAGGTCTGTTGTGAGTGCACTGACCATGAAATAGTGGAGTTAAAGATCCTGAAGACAGAGAGAAGGAGGGTAAAAAGGAGAACAATCCTGGAATGGATGGATGGGGCTTTGAGCTACCTGCTCTAGTGGAAAGTGTTCCTGTCCACGGCAAAGGGTTGGAAATTAATGATCCTGAATGTTGTTTCCACCTCAAACCTTTCTATGATTCTATGAAAACTTAGAAATAGAGATCTGGCTGATAAAACGAACCTCCTAAAAATATTCTAAAATTGTCTCCTGACAAAAGCTCCACCAACAGGTGGTTGAAAGAGAAGGGCAATGCTTTTCTAATTTAAATAGTTAGCTAAAAATTAGGAAATGTCATGTATATCAATAGGGAGTTAGGATTGGCAATTGAGGAAAAATATGACACCACTCTAAAATTAGACTGTGAACTTTGATCATTGTACAACAGACATATCCAGACAAAACATTGAAAGTTAATGTAAGTACATGTAGCTGTGCAGGTTTAAGTGTGACATCTTAAAGATACTAAGGTAGGTAGGGATAAAGTTATCCCAAATGTTGCTCTGCTCTTGAAGTCAATACCTCCAAGGGATGACCTATTCAAGAGGCCAGGTGTGACAGTGAGAGGGATGCATTAGTGGCTGGCTGCTCAAGATTTTTCCTTCATGGAATCCTCTTTGTGTCCCATAATCAGGTGATTTTTTTGGTTATAATGAGGCTGGTAGAAGATTGTGACAAAACAGCCAGTCCTACGCAGCAAGTAAAGATTGTCAAAGAAATGTAGGGCATTTCATAGCAATTTAAAGAAGAGGTATGGTTAAATATTTCACACTAAATTGGTGAGCTAACCTGATAATAAAATGAATTTTAAGTGGATGCTGTATAATTGAAATTTAGGCTAAGTCATCAGGGATAAAACAAATGCAACCTCATCAGTAACTACAAGAGTTTATAGCTCATATAAAAACTTAGCATAGAAATTTCTGTTAAAATGTTGTCAGTATTGAATAAACAAAAATGAGTTTCTGCTGACAAATTCTGAAATGCATGGAAGCTTTTTTGCTTTATATCACTAATAAGCAATGGCATATTCTTTGAAGAGTCCTGACAGGAGTCACACCTATCATATTATTCATCCTACACTTCAAAGATTCATATTATGGAGAAGCTGGGCTACAGTTTTGCAGGACATTTAGTGGATAAGCAGAGCATATTTTGACAAAGAGAGAAGAGGAGATTCATACTTTTTGCTTATAAAAGGACACATAACCTATCAAAATGTTTTAGAATTTTCCAAGTTAAGAGTTAGCAAAAGAAAATTCACAAAACAGAGTAGCACAAAGACTTTCACAATGGGGAGGGAGAATGAAGTCTCCAGCTGATCCTAACCCAGCTATAAGGGTCAGTGGCTTCACTGAACTCGGCGATTTTAATGCAGAAAGAAAATCTGACCCAATTGTTCAGGAACTAAAAAGCTTTAATAATAGAAAACAACAAACAGAAAGCCTAACATTTTTTACTGAATGAACTGGGAAAGATGTTACAGGGAGGTTTGTTGCATGCATGAGGACAATGGCAAAAAGCACTTGTTAGGGCATGGCAGAGGTATTTATAAACTTGGAGGAGGGAAGAAATTAGGGTGGAGTTTAGGGAGGGTATCCAATAGGGAAGGGCGATGAGGAATATTACAATTACTGCAGCAAAAAGGAAACAATGACAACAAGGTAAGCAGAGAACTTTCTGGCAATGGTCAACATACTGGAACTGGAGGATTCTGGGGGTGACTTTTTACCCACCCCTTCTGCAAAGGGTTTTCCCACAGCATTAAGCCATGATCATCCACATTTTTATTGGAGTTATCTCCAACAGGAGGAAAAGATCTGGAACTTCTTCTGGGAAAATGGGTGGAGCAGGTGGAAAAGCCAGTGAAAGAGCGAGAGGCTGAAATCTGCAGTTTCTGCTGTCTCTAAAAAGTGAGGGCAAAAATTCCTTGTCCCAAAGAAAAGCGCCAACTCCTCCCTCAGTAGTGGTCACTTCTCTGATGCTTTGAGAAAATCACAACAGACTCATGCAAGTAAGAAACTGCAGTTGTCCTTTTGAGTATCTCCTTATTTTAGCATGAGAAAGATGTTTATCTTTATCTAGATGCGGCCATGTCAAGTATTTTTCCAAATATGACAACATTAGGAAAACTCCGGTTTAACCCATTTAAATTAGATATCAACTTCATTAATGCCAATATCTGAAACAGACAAAAATTGTTTACAGTTTTAGCAGTCTTTACATCAAAAAATGGAATTTGTGAAATAAATAATCTCATTAGGACATATTATATAAAGTGTTCAGCAAAACATAAATGACAAAACACAAGCAAGTTTCTTTGAGACAAAATATATTTTGTTCACCAAAATATTCTAATCTGAAAGTAGTTGTGCAGAAAAATTGTAGTAAATTGCAGTAGCCTTCCTCATCAATTGTATTTGACCAAATGCATAGAACCCATTGTGTGTGAACTCGTCAAGAGATATTGATATGTACATGATTCTGGATCATAGAGTTATTTACAAGTTACTTATTAGTGGACTATCTTCAGGCATTGTTATACATTGTGTACACTGTTAAACAATACCAGGGAATGCTTTGGGCTCTGGAACTTGCATAATTATTCTATTGGATGGGCTAAAAGAAAAACTCAAAGCTGTTGAAATCAAAGCCTAACCATAGAGGTAGATATAATGTATACTTAAAAGAGTGTGAATTAAAAAGTCAATCCCAAACATAAATTTGTGTGCTTCAGGCTTGTACATTAGAGAAGTAAAGAACCTAGAGCTGTTGCATAAAAATGCACATTGTAAGGAAAATTCTAAGACCTGGATGAATATGGAAAATTTCTATTCATCCTATGAAGATGCAATTTCAGTAAAGATTTATCTTGCTAGTATGGAAAAGATGGAAATTTAAAGATGAGTGGGCTAGATGACAGCACAATTTTAAGATTGTGGCATTACTTACATTTTTGAACTCTATCTCAGGAGATAAACATTTTTAATTTAAAGGCCAGAGGGAGATATTCATTCTAAGTCATAAAGATTCTGTCTCAAGGAGACACTCCTTATTTTAAGCCTTTCATTCTTTATTTGTGGTAAGAAAATGCTGAAATACTTTTATAAGCAAAAATTTTCTATTCAACTATGCATAATTTCTTTTTTACACATCTATTTATCTTCCAAATTTATGGTTGATTTTTAAAATTTTGATAAATGTTTATTCTGGTAAAGAAGATCATTTCCATACCTCAATGCTGTTAATAATATGAATGAGATTGATCATAATAGAATGTGTCCAACAAGAATATGAATATTGAAAGATAGACAACGAAGAAGAAAAAACCAGTAAATTGTATTCTACCACAACAGATTTGTTGGGCTTTCATTGTTCCTTCATTAACATTATTCCTCATTTACAATAGTGTGATATAAGTATCAGACTTTGTGTGCCTTTATTTGAACAGCATCTAGTTTCTTCACAAAAATCTGTGTTGTGATCTGAAAAACTAAACCCAGTGACATTTACTTTTGTGTGGTGTGCCATATGAGAGTGATGTAATTATTTTGTATGATTCTTTATGAAGAGGTGAAAAAACCTAAAAAAGACTAATTGGCTGAAGTTTGCATCACTTTAAAAGTTGGATATTCTATAAACTGTACAGTTTTAGGTTTTACTAAGAAACTAGATGAGAAATACAGATTTTAAAAGAGCTTCAACTAAAATGCAAAAGGCAATTTTAAAGTGTAATGAAAAAGTAGTTATTACCTTTATGAAGTCCAAGTAACTTCAGAAAAAGATATTTTTTAAAAGGAGAAAAGGCTTTAGCAATATCTTTAGTTAAATATAAAAGCCTTTAGCATGAACAAAGACTGCATCAGAAATGGAATTATTGCTGTACTTAAGGAGTAAGTTTCTAATTAACGGTCACCTAGAATACTTTCTTTTGGTGTTTCTCATGACAGAGGTTGTATATAAATGTGCACTGCTGATTGAAACTGCAGTTAAGGAACAGCCTGAATTTGTATTTTAAGGGACTGCATGGCAGTATTCTAGAGACAAGTCTGTAAATTTATTTACCTGATATAACAATTACTGAGCAGCAGCAGAATGAATTTAGAATAGAATTATTATGTTTATCTAACCTACCAAGGATGCAGCGGAATACTGTTCACATGTAAGTTCAGTAGTTAAAGGACATGTCCATCTGACTTCACTAGAGAAATTCACAGAAGAGTGAATTTCTTGGTTCATATGATATAATAATTAACCACTACATTTTATAGACACAGGGAGGAAAGCATTCCACATTATTCAGTCAGTCCATTTAATAGGCTTTCTTTAAAATTCTTGATTTTTAAAGGTAATTTGTTGATTATCCCTTTCTCTTTTTAAAAAAAATATTTAAATATATACTCTGCATTTATTTACAGTGTTCCAAGCTTATTATCTTGTACAATGCTTCAAAATTTCAGTTGGTTCAATTAACCTCTTTAATCAAACAGCCTTCACTACTCTAGTCACCTGGTCCATATTGCAGAAGAGTGCAGTGGAATTAAGAACACCTTGCATGACCATGCCAAATGCTGTGTATGTTTCATAAATTATATGGGCTGAATACATGGGTTTATAAAAGGAGGAACATCAAAGAAATAGCTGCTTTCCCTGTAAACTGCTTTAGATAAAAATTGTATCAAGTGGTTATTGAGAATTCAGTTATTTAAATAAGGAAGAATTTTCAGTTCCTTTTTCATTTGCCAATTGATAGCCATGATTGTAACAGGATAATGTTCCTGCAGGGTGGGGGAGTTAGCTTTGGCCCAAATATCAGGATAATTTTTCAAGGATTTTAAGATGGCTTTTAATATAGGAAGGTCCAGCTGAGTTCAGTGGTTTATTTCCTCCCCTGGTCAGGGTGCCTGGTACTCTGTACAGGTAAGGTAGCTATGCATTTCGTTCAAGCTATAGTTTGCTGGCCTAGTTTGTCCAATCTGATAATTTGGTGATGTGTTTAGTATTTAGGAGTGCATTTTATATGAATATGTGTAAATTCAAGGTGAATTCCTGACAAACCAGAATCACTAACATAATCCCCAGGATTGCTATGAAGTGAGAACTCATTCATTCATAGTCCTTAGTAAAGGAAATGTTCACATTTTCCAAGCCAATAAATGTCATTAGATCAAGTTTCAAAACATCTGAAACAGGTATGAATGCAAATTAAATCTCCAATAACCACTAACCATCCCAATTCTTATTGTAAAGAAATGTAAAAGTGGATTGCAAAAGAGCTGAAGGAAAAATCAGTTGTTCTTCAAATAATGCAGTGTAAATACAGGTATTTTTAAAAACTTGAACAGAGGAGTCTGGATGTTGTGAAAGGAAATTAAATGAAACAAAAATCTACACAAACTGCTTCTGTTGTGAAATCCTGAAAGATCTCTTGGATACTTCTCCTTCGTGATCTCATTCTCTTCAATTGGTTCTATATTACATAAAGTAATTAAATCCATAAGAATAAATAGTCTTATTGTCAACTTCTACTTTAGTTTTTCATCCCAAGTTTAATGTATGAACCAACAGTCTATATGAATATGTGCAAAGTCTGCCAATCCAGTTTAGTGAGTCTAACTGTAGCTGTAATTTGGATATATAGTATATAATAAGAGGAAGCATATTTCTGTAGATTATATATCTATATATTGTATCATTTCATATTTGTAACCGAAGAACTATCTAGCCTAAAACTTTTCTGCTTGAAAATATTATTTTAGTTTTTTGACAATAGTCCAGAGCTCTGTTTTTTACTAGCAAAGAAACCCTTAGAGATAATCCCTGTCAACCCCAGTAATTTCTTATTTGTTAAAAAAAATAAATCTCCCATTAAACCTTCAAATCCAGCCATGAGTCAACATCACAAATCCCACATAATGATCCAAGGAACATCCTGAAACATCTACTGAGCTGTGGTCAGGGATAAATAGAGACCATTAATTTAGATAGATTTCAGTTGATCATGAAACCACAAGTTTAGATTATTAGTTTACCATTTATTAATCTTCTGCCAGAGAATTTTATGCTGGAATGTATTCTTTAGCTTATAAAACAAATACCTTCGTGCTCTTATTTTTGGGGGTGGAAGGAGAAAATAGAATTAATTCAAAATAGAATCATTATATCATGTTTGTACAAATTAGCATGTGTGCTAGGAACAAGGATTTAACAGAGGCAAGTCAAAACAGGCATCTGCTAATCATAATCTAAGTACCAAGATTGTTAATAGTCTCACTGCAGGCTTTATCTATTTGAGTACCCAAATTTACGTAAACAGTAATCCTAATTATTGAGATAGAATAGGATACTTCATTGCCGAACTACACTTGGATTTAAGATACTTACTCCCAGTAGTAGAAAGGGAAGGATACTTTCCCATAGCAGCTGGATTAATAATGGCAATATTTTTCACAACATAATCTTTCTTGTTGTTCTTTTTGGTTTTGATTTTTTCTGTTACAATGACTACTACTACAAAGCTCTTCCCATACTCTGCTCTCCTGAAATGCTGCCTGTATCTCAGGTACTTGTGAAGGAGCTGTCGCTTCTGTAGAATCTCTGGTCTGCTGCAGCAGCCATGAGATTTAGATGACAGGCTGAATTTCTGCTTGAATATGGTTTTTAGATCCTTCCCTGATCAACTCGGAAGCAATACAGAAAATTGCCAGTTCAGAATGAAAGTCTTGGGAGGGAAGGTATTCAAAGTCAATAAGCATGTTACATTGCTTTTTTAAGAAATCCAGGTGGGAAAAAAACTTATAGCACTCTCCTCTCTATCTTTGTTGTGGTTGTTGTTTTGCTTTCCTTTCCTTCCAGAATTAAGAGGAGATAATAGTGTGATGTACGTGGCACAAAGACCATCTGATGCTGGGCAGATTATCACCTCAGTATTGTAAGAATCACATGAATTTTTAGTCGGCTTTAACCTCTCCATGGGTACCTGTGTAAACTTATAATTCATGATCTCTTTAGATTTTAAACAGGAGACCTAAATATTTTTACATTGGTAGGAGTTACCCACACACCCTGGGTAAGTTAACAGTGTTTATTGCAAAGTTTCATGACTATAAGAGGGTAAATCTTGCATTTTTGATTTAAAGAAAACTTTTTAATTGTCTTATATTTCCAGATCCTGACATTCTTACATTCTTTTGTTCTTTATTTGAAAATGTAATGCCTCACATTTTATAGTACTGGACATAGATCTGTGTCATGAAAGTGCTACAAACAAGGATTTTTTTAGGTCTCTGCCTTTCTGCTCCTTTTTGGAAAGATGGGATTCGGTTAGGGTCAGTTTCCAGGCTGAACAGCTCATCAGTCAATAATCAGTCCCATTATTACAGCAGACAGCTTGATATTGGAATTTGATTAATAACAATATGCCCCTCAGTTACATTATTCCATTAAGTGGTACTAATTACACTGCAACTGCTGTTCAAAACTGAGCAAACTGTATCTACAATGTCATTTAATGAAACCATATTTGACTAAAATATAACTTCAATGCTGCCTGTATAAATAGGGCCTTGAGTCAATGCCAGTGTGTAAGTAACTTTTGTGTCTCTTTTCATTGTCTTTGAGAAGCCTGTCTTACTATATTCTAGGAAAATCAGTGAAATAACAAGAAAGGATTCTTAGGATGGGGGAGGAAAAGAAGTAACTGTTAGAAGTTCTGTTTTGTCAAAACCTCTGAAGTTCAGAAGCTAATTTGTAGTGTTAAGAATTTGCACTGAATCAAATTTTTAAAATAGGTCAGAGTACTTATTACTTGATTACAGGACTATGTAGCCTTATAAGAAATATCTGCTTTTAATGATTTTGTCAGGGCCTTATATTATAGAAAATAATCAATCTGAAACAATTCTATGTAATCATCCTGCCACAGCATATAATATTTTTTGTTGGGCTTTTAGAGTCAGAGAGAGAATATTTTTTTGATGAAATACAGCAAAACAGTTGAAAATGTTTTTCAATTAACTTGATCCTAGTCCTGAATAATGATATGTTCATGAATCTTCTCTGATTCGTTGTACTTAAAAATTTTCAAGGCTTGAATCTTTGGTTAGTGATTGCAGTTTTTAAAAAAGGTTAGATTTTGCTTCATTTATGTTCCTACACTGAGTTCCTGGGCTTAATGAAAATATTTGGGTATTTTGGGCATACTTGTCTGTTCATGCTTCACCTTTTGTTGTGATCCATCCCACCTGTTATAATCTGTTGTACCTTGGAACAGATACAATACAACACTGATGTAACTGACCTAGCCTATCCTGCTGTTTCTTACTATGAATAATTTACTGAAAAATCTGGCTTTTAAGAAGCAAAATAGCCATTTTGGCACTGATTATTTCACTGACATTCATTGGGTAAAATTACTCAGTCTTTATGGATAGTTACCTCTCTGGAGGAGTGCAAATAGAATTAAGACTGTTCCATTGCTGTGGGTAGCAAAATGTGTGAGTGAACATCCATGTTACACAGATGTGGTACTAAATATATTTTTTGTTTTAATATGAATAATGAATATTCCTCTTTCTTTTCAAAGATGCTATCATGTAGCCTATTTTCCTCATTTTTATTTAAATGTCTAAGAATTGGTTTTGATTGTAATCTTTGTGCATTTCTTTGGAATATTNGTGTATATGCATGCCAAATTAGAGACATCAGATCAAATTCTCCTTCTGTTAAATATAAATACTTCTATACCACATTGAATTCTACAATCAGTTTTAGGGCATTTTAATTTTGATGTTTCTGTCAAAATCGTCTGTTATAGATACACCTTTGTTTGGAATTGAGAAAAAAATATCTTTACTTTTTAAACAAATGCAGTTAAGGACCATATCCTACGAACATTAAGCAACTCAAAGAGCAGATCACATTCATTCAGGAATGAACTTTTCTACTGTCTGGATGGGAGACAAATTTCAGCCCAACTTTTGCACAAATAGGGCTTGACCTTGCAAGATGGTATATCAC
>VZTT01000040.1:9905-65959 GCA_013400855.1 Buphagus erythrorhynchus
TCCATGAAAACAGGCAGTGTAGTGAAAAGGGTTTCAAGAGGACTGGTTGATAGCCAAGGATCACTTCCTCCAGACTCAAGAACAGTGCCTCCCAATGAGCAAGAGGTCAGACAAAGGTGTGAAGAGACCTGTGTGGATGTTTAAAGAACTCCTGTCCTTACTCAAGTGTAAACAGGAAACTCACTCAGGATGGAAGCAGGGTTGGACCACTCTGAATGAATATAGGGATATTTTCAGAGTGCAGAGGACTGAAACCAGGAAGGTCAAGACCCATCTGATATTAAATCTGGCCTAGAATGTCAAGGACAAGAAAGTCTTCTTCAAATACATCAATAATGAAAGGAAAACAAAGGATATTGTGGGCCTGTCACTAAATGGAGGTGTCAGAGGATGGAGCCAGGCTCTGCGCAGTGGTGCCAAGCAAGAGGATAAGAGGCAGTGGACAGGAACTGATGCCAGGAAGTTCCACTTGAACATGAGGCAAAACTCTACTGTGTGAGTCACAGAGCACTGGAAAAGGTTGCCCAGAGAGGTCTTGGAGTCTCTGTCACTGGAGATATTCAAGAACTGTCTGAATTCAATCCTGTGCCAGGTGCTCTAGGGTGATCCTGCCTGAGCAAGGAGGTTGGTCTAGATAACCAACCTACTCTGGTCTCTTCCAACTTTACCCATTCTGTAATCAGTTTTCTCCTCTAGATCTCTTTAAATCTTCACTGCTCAGTTGTGTCTGACCCAAATCAATGAACTTTTGTAATATCACCAGCAGCCTTCAGAAGCACTAATAGGCCAATATTTAAGAGTTAATTTTCTGGCCTGAAGATCTGCCACAGATTGGAGACATGAATCCAAATATTCCAAAGCCTAGAGTAATTGCCACATTCTTCAGATAACCAGTTTGAATCAAGAGGATTAGAAGTAGTTATCTATGCTGATTAAAAGCATGTCCTTACAGAGCCAGAACCCACCAGAGGAGTGACAGCCATGCAGAGCTAACCATGGCAAGTGCAGGTTTGAGCCCTTTATGCCAGGGACCAGAGGCTGTCAGGCAGCAGTCTTGTTGCCCAACCTGTTTTTTGGGCTCTCCTAGGGCAAATTCTTCTATCCTGCGTGGCACTGCATTAGTGTGCTCTGCAAACAAAGCCCCTGTGTCTTTACAATGTTAAAAGGAGATAAAAAACTTCATTTTCATACCTCAAATAGCTGGTGCCAAGGCACAGAATATCCTTGACGCTTGGATACCATCAGCCTCACAGGCAGATAGTGCATGACAGAGTTGGTTACACTTTGTTTCTGATATGACAGATAGAAACCACCTTGTTCAGCATTTCAGTTAATAAAGTACCTATGCACACTTCCAAGAAAAATTTGTTATCCTATGTGATAATTTGGTTATCAAAAAAGAGACAGAAAGAAAGAAAACAAGAAAGAAAGTACCAGACTAGCTTGCAAACCCCTGCCTCCTCCCCTGCCTATTTACCTTGTGCCCCAATACCATTATGCCGGGAATATTTAGATTCTTTTGTGATGCAGTAAATGCTTGTTAGGAGTACATGCATTAAAAAAAAAAAAAAAAATCTCTCCTTCAGAAGAAATAATTTTTATGGCCATACGTCTGCCTATAAAAACCATAACATTTGAATTCCCCAGGCATCCACCTACCCCACCATCACTTGCAGATGAAAGCAGAAATTTNGAACAAATACATGCCTAGGACAAAGAAGTTCAAGATGCAGTTTTTGAAGGCACACAATATTAATGCTACTTCACTAAAGAATAATTAATCTAAAATATCTTAGATATTTATCTCGCCCTTGATATCCTTGATACACGACATAGTTTAACTCCAGGAGGTGACTAAGCCCCACACAGCCACTCATTCACACAGAGTCTTCCAGGATGGGAGGATAAAACTGGAAGAATAAAAGTGAGGATACTTAGAATATTTGTGTATTGAGATAAAGACAGTTTAACAGGTAAAGCAAAACGCATGTATACAGGCAAAGCAAAACAATGAATTCTTTCATGCGTCCCATGGGCAGGGAGGTGTTCAGACACCCTCAGGACAACAGCTCCATCACACAAAACAGTGACTCAGAAAGATAAACATCATCACTCCAGATGTCTCCCTTTCCTTCTTCCCCGAGCTGTGCTCAGTATGATGGAATCTCCCTCGGGTCAGCTGGGGACAGCTGTCCCAGCTGTCACCTCTCAGTTCATTGTGCACCCCCAGCCTCCTCGCTGGTGGGATGGGGTGAGGGGCAGAAAAAGCTTTAATGCTGTGTGGGCACTGGTTGGCAATAATGCAAACGTTTTCATATTGTCAATACTGTTTTCCACAAAAATCCAAAACGTGACCCCATAGTAGCCACTGTAAAGAAAATTAACTCAGCCAAAACCAACACAACAAACAAAAACAGAGTTTTGTGCTTTAAATTGAGGGTAGCTGTAAAAGAAAGCCATTTTTGTTTGGCTGTGAATAAATGGAAGCAATGGAAAAACAAAAGGAAAAACGACACACAAAAAAATCTGAACCATACAGTCACCGGAGTCCTGAGAGTATTCTGAAGCCTTTTACATCACTGTTCTATACAGAAATAGAAGAGTTTTTCTCTTGGTCTTGATTGCATTTCTCTGATAATTACAGTGACTTTGTTTATAACAGCACAGAAGAGCTTAGAATATCTCCTGGAAGCTTATGTGTAGCAGAAGACAAATGTTCAAGAATGATTCATCTTTGTACGGACTATCCCAGATGCTGTTAGAAAGTTGACCTCTGCTCTTTAGTGAGGAGGTAATGGCCCCCTTTCAGCCAACAATAATGGGTGAAGTCCAGATTGTACAGTTCTTGAACCCAGCTTAAGTTCATGAGCCCTGTTAGACTGCTGATGTTGAGTGGCAAGCCCACAGGAAGCATCTCAGACTTTGAACATCCACAGCTGGTCCAGGACATGGCTGGACTGGGGTCTGCTGCTTGTACCCTGTAAATTTTCCGTATTTTTGCCATAGTTTCTGTGCCACCAGCCCCAGCATATATCTCAACCACTGAAGTATGTAAAGTGTGTCCACCCCAATATACATTTATTGGCACAGGTGGCATAAATTCATGAGGTGCATAATCGATATCACAAGAAAAAATTATTTTACCTACATTAGATTCAGAACATAGAATCATTCTCTCAGTATCCTCCTTCAAGACCTCTGTTTTCTAGAAGCACACGTAATAGTATCCTCAGGATTTATGTGCCACCAGTAAAAAAAGTGAAGAATTTGGTTGTTCCTTTGAACATTTGACTTCAGAGGAAATATCATGCAAAACCAGCAGGGCAGTTTCTGGTAGAAATGGGATATTTTTGCAAAAAGACTAGACTTTTTTCTCTCCTACAGGCATAATAAATAATCAACTGGTATTTTCCCATCATATCCACCACACAGCCAACAGAGCAAGTTTTGACTGTATTTAAACCTCCACACGAATTAGCTCATGACTGGGGAAGAGAAAGGAAACAATAATACTACTGCAATAAAAATCAACAGAAAGATCCTCAATGAGTACATCCTTCAGAACATTGCTGACATGCCAAAGGAAAAAGTCCTTCCCCCACATCTCCTTTGATTCAAGAAAATATGCTGAATAGAAACCTTTATCTTTCCTGTTATAACACTGTGTATTCAGACCAAGTAACAGGTGCCAAATTATAAAATAATTGAACACTTACATCCTCATTAAACAGCCACAGCTTTAGACTACGTGTCTCTAGGAGCAACCCTGCCCACCATTAGCAAAGCTTCAGGCACACAAATACAGAGCAGTTTCTGACACCTACCAACGAGCCTGCAGCTGACTGCCCCTAGGAAGAGTTGGTTTTCTTCAGTCCCTCTTCAGCTGTTTTCAATCCATTTATTTTGCTTTTAAGCCTCCCCAGCTGTGCCCCAGGAATCTTGATTCAGATATTTCAGATACTTTACTTTTCTAGCACAATTTTTCTCACCCTTTTAAAGCTGAAAAGCTGCTTGAAACTTCTAGCGGGGAAAAAGTTTTCCAACCCATCTTGAATGGCGTTTGTTTGTATCCAATAGATATAAAGTAACATTTTGGGGGCTACTTCATTTTTTTAGTTTCTACTTAATTTTCTTATTTCCATGTATGGAAATATATGTAATTATTTAAAAATAAACAATGATTTTGACTGCTTGTGATATCTTACCCAGAACCAATTATCCTACTAGTCATTTCCAGGCCCAAGACTAAGAACTGCCCATCATACAACATGCACATTCAGGCATAGGCAGCCTTTGAAAATTGTGCCCTACAGAGGCTAAGGTCAATGCCTCCTTCTGAGGTGAGCAAGGCACCTGGTGCAGGAAATTTTAAATTCCTCTGGGATTTGCAACTAGAAGAATTGCCAGGATGTGTCAACAGATAGTGCTGGAATGGCCCTTTCTACTGGTTGGGTGTGAAATTCATTCCCAGCTCTGTGATATTTTCCATTAACCAAAGTTTGCTTTGTTGAAGATACTCTATGTACACTACAGGAATTCTGCCATCCAGTCTCCCTTGTCAATTTTAAAAGGTTGCTAAGCCTTTTAAATGCAAAATTTGATGTAAAAGCAGTAAGTGTTCACCATCTAGTGAGGAACAGATCATTTTGTAAAACTCATGTATTTGACATTTTGGCTTAGATCTATGACTGAACAAAAGAGGGAGGAGCCCCTGCTGATCTCTGTCTACATTCTGCCCTGTGTCTGAGCCAGCCCCAAGCCCTGGTGTCCAAACCCCAAGAGCCAGGGCATCCTCAAAACCCTACAGCTCCACCACATTGACGGGGTGAGTATGGGGACAACCCCAGAAAATCAGACCTGGCTACTGTATCCTGCCACGTCTCTCGTTTCTTCACTGCCCTGCAAATGCCCTAATGCACCCAGGGGTTATGTTTTGCCTTTGTGGATGCTCTGGCTGAGTGGTCCTTCCAGTTCTTACCAGCTTGAGATTTTGACCCCCAAAACACCTTCCATAATGACATCTATAGTGTCTCTGTGGAAACATTTTCATTGACCAAAAATCTCATTAACTCTTGCTCAAAAGTTACCCAATAGGGTGTCCTGAAACTGGTTTTTAATTAAAAGTGACAAAGGCTGAGTAAATGTAGCTTCAAACATTCCTGCCAGTATGATGTGACAAACCTTCCCTGGCAAGGTACTGATGCACATGGTGTAAGAAAGCCCAAAAGCTTTATACTCAGCTGTGGCTCAATGTAATTTGTTCAAATCACTTGTTACACATGGTAAAGACATCTTAACAGCTTTAAAGTTGCCTCTCAGGTATTACACCTCTGACCCACATCCAAGAGGGACAGCTGAATATGACTTGGTAAAGAAGTTAGTTTTACAATAGAGGAAGACTCTTTGTGGTGCTCTCAGGCAATATTCATATCCATTACAGGACAGTTCATTGCAGCACTAGAAAACCACTTAATCAGAATCTCCAAATTCACTAAGAACCAGACCTGTCATTCTCTGAAGGGACTAATGATGACCTTGAACGACCCACAAATTAATTTCTCAGACTCTTTTTCAGTTACTGGTTTCAACAGTGTTGTTTTCCTAGCTGTAATATCTCTGCTTTGTAGCCACTGGTGTCTGGTTACTTTCCCTCATGGGTCATTCTTCCTGCTGCAGACATCTGTCCTAGGTGTACCCACCTGAAGTGCTTGCACACAACACTCCATGTAGATGCATGCCCGAGGTGCAGTGGCCTGGCTGCTGTCCTGCACAGGGAGGGAGGTCTCCTCCATCCCCCCCCTGGCAGTACCCAAGATGAAGCCCTGGGATGGGGGGCCCCTGGACACTGAGCTGCTTTCTCACAGCACCTCAGCAAATGCTTTGAGCCCATCTCATTTTGGGCTTTGTTGAGATTCTGAATGCATGGCTGGTGCTCACCTCACTAGGAGGGGTGGACTGGAGCTGTTCCATCACATCCATAACCATGAGGTTCTTAGAGAAGGACTGCCAGCTCCATGCATCTGGGCTTAGGATGCCTTTCTTGGCTCACCAGGCATTTTATTTTACTCCAAGGGAAGTAAAACTTATTTCTTTCCCTGTGTTACAAGGTAGTGTTGAAATTGCTGCTGATGAATGCAAAGTGCTCTCTGCCTGCTGCCATGTACATGCAGTCATTTAGCCATCAGGTCCATCCAGCCACCCAGCCCCACTATCAACTCCACCTCATCCCACCCCCGAGAGTCCTGGCCTGTTTTGGAGCTCTGTTCCTCCAGCCCTGTTCCTGCTCTGTCTGTGATTCCTCAATCCCCAGCAACCCAAGCTTGCAATGTGATGGAAGGAGGAGACAAAGCAAAATGTCATTCCCTGCCCCTCCTTTTCCCAAGCTGAGTGAACATCAGCTTGGGGATTCCTTGGTTTAGCAGCATTGCTATGTTTGAGGGGAAGGAAGAAGAGCACAAAGGACTGAAGGCAGAGATGGGGTCCCACCTGAGACACAATGAGCTGCTTGGGATTTCTTCTTTCCCCATGGATAGAGGTGTCAGCTCTGAGGGCAAAGACATGCCCAACCTGGCCAAAGGCAGTAACCAGGCTAAGTAGATTTCCCCAGGATATACTCAGACTCAGCTTCTTTCCATTTTCAGCATACAAGCCTGTAATTTGAGCCATCATGCTGTCATTTTCTCCAGAAACACTCCTTGTGTCACACCTGTCCTCAAGCATAGGCAAAAGGATGCTCTGCACCTATGCATCCCATTCTGCTGGGGAGGATTCAAAACTGTTGTAGCACAGTTTTTGAGGAAGACAGGAAAATTGCACTGATAAGTATCTTTAAGAATATCTTTTCAAATGATATATCAGCAGGAAGCAAGAAAAAAGAGTCAATTTTTGTTTGTACTATGCAGCAACACCAGAGCCAGCCTTCAAGCCTGCAACCATTTGAGATCCAGTGCCTGAGGCCATTGCATTAGTCAGTTAAAATAGGGCCTAATGCTCTCCTCACTCACATGAGCACCAATTTTCCTAATGTCAATTATGGCCATGTATTGCCTCACCAAGGGCAGCATTTGCTCCACAAATTTTTTGCATGTCCTGTAATTTATGCATTTTTCATTGTGTAAAAAAACCCAGTCTATCAGCTGTGGTGTTGGTTGCAAAATATCTGCTCCTGTAATTACCCTGGTTGTTTATGTCATGGTAATGTGTCCTTAGATGTTGAGCCATGTAAAAAGATTGATACACCAAAAGTGTAAATGGCAATTAGGGAATTTCATCAGGTGCTGAGTAAGATACAATGCTTGTGACAGTTTAATTCTAGCCTTTGCTCTGCTTCTCTTGTCTTGTTGAAATACTCCGATCTCAGTTGTTAGGGGAAACCTGCTTAGAGAGAACTCCATTAAAACAGTGTGGTTACTATCCAATATGCAAAGTGAACACTCAGTTCTCTCATATGGATCATGTGGATGTGTTTTCTTTGTAGTAGAACTGTCATAAAAGGAGTATGATCTAAAGAATATTCTGTAAAACTATCATGAGTGGGTTTACACATCCGGTGTCATGCTTTTGGCATGTGGCAACACCAGGAGTGGCCATTAGTAAAAAAACATCAGCATGCAGATAAAGTGCTTGCATGGAAGCACAGCCCACTGAGATGATGCAACAGAAACATGGCCTGGCATTCCCTGCAATGTGTGGTATCCTTCCTTGTGCAGTTCTTGAAACAGTGGATTTTTGCTTCACACTGCTCACTACTTATTTTTAAAAGACCTGAGGAAATCCTGTGCTACCGATTGTGTATTGGTTCAGCTGCTGCCAGCAGTGCCACACCAGCCTGCACCCCCATATAATTTGCTGTGAATCAGCCTTTCTCAATGGCACAATGAGTGGCTGTCCAAAGGACCTGGCTAGGTGCCCACCACCTCATGGCAAGATGAAGGAAGAGATGATGGAGCATTCAAAGCAGCATTTCACACTAACCACAGTGCTGCACAGTGGTACACCTGGTGCAGTTCAATGCAGTATTATAAAGAGTTTGAAACTGGGGGAAGCGAATGTGGCACTTCAGCAGAGACTAAAAAAACACAGGAGCACCAAAAGGAGCTGTGGACAACATGGTAAAGTTGCAAGCAGAGGGGAAGAGGACAGAAAACAGGCAATGAGCTGAAGCATTGTTTGCACATTTTGAAAGCTTCTGATGAGTGCAGAGCTCCATGACTTAACTGTTATTGGTTAAATAGTGACAGGCATTGCTGAACTTTGTCCCAGGCGGTTTGGAAATGGAAAGGTGGGTGGCACAATGTGTGCCTGTGTCCTGGGTGTGCTTTGATTCCCAACAGACACCTAGTCATGGAAGATGATGAATTACAGTATTTATGCATGGGTCTAAGAAGCTCTAAGTTTTAAATCATGGGCCTAGGGTGCTTACTGCACTTTCAGAAGAAGCCAGTTTACAATTTAGTTCATAAATATTGGTGTTATGAGAAATACTTCTACTAGCTTCATTTCAACAAAACATGATATAATTGGGTATGAGAGGTGCTTTTGGGGCTGGTTCCTCAGCTACTGTTGAGCTCATAATTAGGAACAATAACATTTTCAATACTCTTTAACACATTTAAAGAGCACTTTTTATTTCTCTGTGGTTAATTTTAAGCTCCATAGGTCATGTGTGACTAAAAAAAAAAAAGAGTAAGATGGATATTTTTGCCATTTATATGTTGGACCGCACAGTTCACAGGGTATAGGAGCACTGTGGAGATGCTCTGTTTGCCAGAGGATGCAGGAAGAATCTGAGCCTAGGACAGTGACGTGGATAATTTGTGGTGACTCATCATCCATCCTGTTGCCACAATAGCATTGGCTTTGCTCTTACATGCTTGCCTTCACTAGGGACAGTCTATATTACTCTGCCAGAAAATATCTTGACCCACATATCTGCACTGAGCAATTCCTTTTATTTTTCCCCATATGAAAATCTCCCATTCATATGAAAATATTGGACACACAGGTACTTTTCTTTAGTGCTCAGTGCCAAAAAAACCTTCTCATTTCTAGCACATTGCATCAGCTCAAGCTAGAACTTGTGTGAATACTTTTTTCTGCGAGATTCCATGATATGTATATAAATAGATATTATGGAAAGGTTTTTTTTAAACTTCTCTTTATTTTTACATTCAATGCATGAGGACAGACAAGATGAACATTCATGACAAAATATAAAGACATATACCGTCCTTGAAACAGTTAAAAGATAAAGTGTTTAAGAGTTTAAAAAAGTATTTTAGAAACATTGTATTTCCAAAATTTCTCACTACAGAAAATTCAAATATTTTAGAAACATAGTGTTTAATATCCTTGTGCATTAAGCCATATTATGAAAGTCTAGAGTTGTTTTTCAACTTTAAGAAATCTGTCTCTGCATTACTAACAATCTTTAAGTAACCTACTGATGGAGCCAACAGTCTCCATAATACACAGTATACACAGTTACAAACAATTGCAAAGTTATATTACAAAATATACAGTAGTTCCTTTTTACATTTTTATAGATAAACATTGCATAGTTTTCAAATATGTAATATATAACACAATCACGAGCCTTTTTCTCTATAAGTTATGAAAAATTCTGTACACTCAAACAATTATAAATAAAGCGTAAATATCTTTTAGTAAGAGGGTGGGGGTGAGTACACCAGGACATATCATGCTGTATTAAACAGAAATATTTGTTGGAATCTGCTTAACACAATGGCATGGTATGGCCTGGAGCAAGGAGAAGAGATCATAAGGGAGATGTTACAAAGAGGAACCATAAAGTTCTGATATGCCTGACAATTGTTACCCTGATTCTTTTGTAAGAATTGCTTTCCCACAGTTATTATCACTGCTCTTGATGGCTTTACTTCAAGAAGCAAAATAAGGTGCTTGTTATTTAGGAAATGAGTAGAAGTAGACTAAAGCGTTTCCTCTTTCAATGGATGGTCAATGGAAACGTAAGATAACTTGAAAACAATTCTGGATATATTTCTCATATTTTTCCCAAAGAAACAGGGCATAGGAAATGCACATGGGGATTTAAAGAAACAGATTCAAAAACCATCCAGAACTGTGAGAATAAAACAAACAAGAATTACTGAAAATATAAAAATTCCACTTTAAAAATGAGATGATGACAAAATTCTGTTTCAACTGAAGCATAAGGAAAATAACTCTAAAAAGAACATTTGACATAATTATGCTGTTTGCTACTACACTCCAAAAGAACTATACCAAAACTTGATGGTTTTGGAAACTCACTCTGATTCTAAGCATTTTGTCACCGGCTCACAATTACAGGAACAGTTAGAATCTCTGTTTGAATGCAATTTGCAAACACATAGTTTGCCAGTTTTAATGTTAATTTTAAAAAGTAAATGAAAACAATTTTCACTTCTAAAATGTATGTATTTACCTGACTGCTGAATTTAACCTACTGATTCCAAGCTCTGCAGACAACAACTATTCAGAAGTAATTGTGTTCTAGCAGTACTAAGTGGCTTTGTTACACTAAGGGTCTTCTCAGCATTTTCACTACACATTTAATTTAAAATTCAGTGATTTAAATGGGCTTTAAATGACACTTGGTCTACACTCAGCCACCTAATTTTTTTTCAAACATTAGTGATTGGACTTCAGATATCGTCCCATATTCAGTAATATCTAAGCTGTTGAAAACCAAGAGTACTGAGTGCGTCTTTGAAATGATCTTCTTCTGACTTTGAAATTATGCCTTCTGTCTGCCCATGATCCAGAGCAGTCTCACAAGCATTTACTAAAACATCAATAAGGTAAAATTTGAGCACAAGCAGCTTCCTACCAAGTATTGCACTACCCATGGATTTGCTAGACATTGTAGTGACTTATGGATTGGTAAGGAATGGTAAAATCCATTCCTTATGGATTTTATTTGGGATTTGCTACATACAATTGCCAGTAAAATTCACATTATTTCCAAGTAGGGTGGTTCAGAGCACAAAGGGGTAGTGAAAACCCCTTTCTCTCAGTAAACATTACCAGATGCCCTATGCTAGCCCTAATCTGCTCTGCAGGCTCCCTCTGTTGCAGGTCTAAAGCCAGTCTCCACTGCTGCTTTGAAAGCTCCTTTTGTGGCCCAGGCAAACAACCACAGCTGCACACACATCTCCTGCCATCAGCCCAGGCTGGCACAGCTCTCCTCTCCTGCCGTGGCCACTCGTCCTCCTTCCTGCAGCAGTCCATACTTGTGGGATTACATGGTGAACAGGACTGAAGAGGACCATCTAGAGAGAGGAATGGCCACACAATCACATCCTCAGCCAGCCAAGTTGCTTTGGTAGCAGCCCGATGTGTCTCCATACACAGTTCTTAAAACTCAGTGGGCAGAGGGAGCAGTAATTACTTTTATGGTCTTTAGCCTGAGATAATAGATTATAGCTCCTGTCCCCACTGTTAGAGGAGACAGAGAGGGCTCCAAATGGGTTTCTTGCACCCTTATGCCAGAGTAGGACTCCAAGAGCTTCTGAAGGATGTCCCAGCATTTCATTTTCCTTCACATACATAGAATAGATTTTGTCTATTCTAGGAAAGCTACTGTTTTCCATTTTGACCACTGCAGACAGGCCAACGAAAACATTAGGATTCCTTCTTTTTTTTCCTTTTTTTTTTNTTTCAGGGGCTTTTTAGGTATTATGATGTAATTTCTGCTGAGTCAGTAGGTCAGAAAGGCTGTTCTATGAGCGCACTGCTTATTGGTTTTTTAAATTTGAATTGATCGCCACTTCTTTCATCCCTCTCTTCATGGGACTACATCAGGATTTCTTATGTTTGCTACTGATAACATTGGAGGAAGGTACCACATAGTAGATCCTCTGTGAACAAATCTGTCATTACTTTGCAACTGAGCATAGATTTTCTGGGGACTCTGTCAAGCTTGTTTGACTCCCTTCCTTGATGAGTGATGTATCACTGGCTTCAGAAACCTAACAAACAAAATGTTCACTCTGTCCTCAGTGCAAGGTCCAAGGTGGTTTTGATGAGCCTGGCTGTCCTGTGCTGTGTCTCTGCTAATATGAATGGATCCAGTACTATAAGGCTGTGTTGTTTGTGCCTGTTTTGTCAACACAAGCGACAGCTGGTGCCCTTCTTCCACCTCTTTCTTCATCAGCCATTGCCATGGTGTTTTCATAAACTTCCATAGTTTTTAGCTGCTTGTCTTTGGCACCCTCCTGTTCAGCATTGACTTTGCAACACTTGCAGAAGCCACAGCAGTGTTTCCCACAAAAAGCAAGTGAAGACATAATTATATTGTCCCAGGGCTCTAGAGAGCGCATCCAGAGAGGTAGGAAATCCCAGTTTTGGAGCTTCTCAGGCAGTGAATGTGGTCGCCTTTTCTGCATAACATTAATTACAACCACAGCAATAAAAAGAGCAAACAAGGGAAGGCAAACACCCAAAAGGACTGCCCAGCCTGCCAGTGATAGAGCAAATACAAACAAAGGCAAAAGAAAGAAACAGACGAGAAGATAAAATATAGCAAACCATCTGTACTGGGCTGTTGTATTTCCCAAGGTCTTGCACATGCGGATTGGCAGGCGGGTATAAGGTATCGGATAAAACAGAATAATCCCAGAGACATTGAAGAAAAAGTGGCACAAGGCAATCTGAAAGCAAAAACATTTGAGAAGTTCATTAGCTAAAATGCCATCAAATGCTCCTACCCACATGCTAATTACTTCCAGCTCTCAGGAAACAGTACTGTTGTCAATAAGATGTGGGAACCATTGGGTTCTGCATCCATAAATTTTCAATGAAAACATGGGAAACGTAAATTTGGTATTGCACACAGGGTATAGAGAAATTTTTAATGGTACCAACTTGGATTTTACAAGAATTAGCTATAAGCTTAGGGCACTGAGGAGATTCCTGGAAGAGGACTTTGGATCTTTACAATCCTTTGATTCACATACTTCAAAAAATTTTTAAACAAAACTTAGCATTAAAAGCATTTAGCACAGACTTGCTAAAGCTTACAGGAGTCACTTATACAGAATAAGCATATATTGAACAAAACAGTACATTCCCTGCTCACCTCATCCTATTTTAATTTTGTAACTGTTATCAGATTAAAGTAAATATGAAAGTACAGGAGTTTATTTTTAAAGGGCTTTATAAAACCAGCATGTTATCATGAAATCTGAGCTTTATCAAGATAGCATCTTCTCATGATTACATCTGTTGCCTGAGGACAATAAAATGACTTCAGTAATTTTCTTGATTTATTTTAGCTAGTAAAGACATTCATCCTATTCACCAAGGAAACGTCATTATCTTTTCACCCTGATGTAAAGCATTCATTCAAATGTTATCTGCTGCCAGGTTCTTTACTGAGTGGAAAATGGGAGGCCAAAGCCAGGCTTCCAAATTTTCAAATAGTTTGAGGCAAATAGGAATTAAATAAAACCCACTCAAATTACATTTACAATGAGAAAAATAGATGCCATGATGCTCACTGCAACATCAGGTAGATAGAGAGTCTAAGGACTGTGCAACCTTCACTTAGGTTACAGGAGTCCCTGTACACTTCATGATCTGACTTAGGCTCCTGAGAAGAGAGCTTACAGAAATCAGCCACCCTCAGAGGTTCTCAGTATGTGGGCACTGAACTCCAAGCAGCAGTGACCCCATGCTCAGGGGTCAAGGTGCGTCCCCTGTCTCAGTTCTGAATCAATTCATGCAGATCAAGGCAATTAATGAAAGCAAGATTAGCTATGTATTGACATTCTGAGAATTCTTAATGCAACCTTTTTGCTCTAGCAGTTGAAGTGAACGCGTTGTCATTAATAGCACACACAAAATCAGGCACAACATGAACAATGTATTTGAATTACAGCCAATTTTGTCAGGTTTTTCTTCAGAAAAGTTACAACTTCTAAATGAAGTCAAGAAAGCATTGTTTTATACTGACCTGTAATGAATATTTTAATGTACTGCCCGGACTTGCTAAAGCTGCAAGTATAGCTGTTGTGGTTGTGCCAATGTTGGCCCCTAAGGTGAGGGGGTAAGAGCGCTCAATGCTTATAACACCAATGCCTACGAGAAAAGAAACACGGCTGAGTTGGTTTCAGAATGATGGAGAAGATAAAACATGGGGATAAAGTGCACAGTATTTGCAACTTACCAACAAGGGGTGTAATAGCAGATGTGAAAACAGAACTGCTTTGGACAATGAAGGTCATACCAGCCCCTGCTAGCATAGCCAGGTATCCAGCAAGCCAAGTAAAAGGAAATGGAAAATCTAAAAAATCAAGGGAGAACAGAGAACACTGCTCTTAGCATAACAGAATGATCTATGTAAAAGGAACACAGCAGCAATGACTGTTAAACACCTAAAATGTAGATATACTGTTTGCATATTGGGTCTCAAATGATGATTTGAGGTCAGTTCTACTAGTTTGATTTATCCTGTTCGCTGTGTTACTTCTACAGCCTTGCACCACTGGATACACTTTGAGATGGATACTAGACTAGGTAGACATTTGTCCTTACCCAGGGTAGCATGTGTGACACAATTAGGTACCAGATATGTTTCCACAGAGGTCAACACAAAACCTTCTGGGTGTTTTGAGAGCCTTGGTTTCAGCAACCAGGCACTCACTGCATGGATCAGATCTTCAGAAAGCTCTGAAGATCATCCTGAGAGAACCAAGATGTTTGTTCTAACTAGTTCCAAGCAGATTATCTCCTAAAAATTCGCTTGTTAACTCTTGCAGAGAACAGCTAGTTACACTGATTAGAGAAACTAGGCACAAATATCCCCTGAGTCTGCAGATTAATGGAGAGAGCTGAGAACTGAGGACTTAATCAGCTGGGAAGACACAGAGGAACACAGAGCAGATCCCAAATTAAATAAGCAGTAGTGGTCAGCTGTTTGCTTTCTACCCCTTGTTTTTAATTTGGGCAGTGTTCTTTGCCCAGGAGAAGACAGCTTGGGGATCGCTTCGTTGCCTTCTTTATTTCTGTGAACGCTCACTTCAACCACAGCCTGAGATCTGTGCCAGGACTGCTTTTCTAGGCTACAGCTTCTTATCTCTCCATTAAAGAGAGTATGAAGGAAAAGCAGCCTGGTGAAAAAAAACCCTAACATTTGCACTCAATGGATCCAGGCTGAAAAAAATGCCTGGACAGCACAGGGAAAGACAGAAAAACACCATTATACAAGGCTGCCTTATCCTGCTGAAGAGAGGGTCAGGAAGCAGAACAGGATAAGATCATTAATTACTACAAACTTTTCTCAACTTACTTTAGAAGAAATATGCAGACCCTGTGCCAGAGCAGGCAATCACAATCTCAGCACTTCGGTGCTATCTTTTGAGGATGGGAACACTACATTTCTAACAGCTAATGATTATACATCTAGAAACAGAGCCTGGACTTTGGTCTCTAATGCTGTTAATCTGCTGCATTTCTCAATCAAGCTGTTCACTAATAGATTTTTAAACGAAAGAAAAAAAATACTTGGGAGAAAAAAATGTTGGGCATTGTGTATGATTTTCATTCAATAGTATTTTCTTTAAAATATTCTATAATGTCTACCAGAACAGGACACATAAATAAACATACTTAGTGTCCTTGTCATTCCTAAAAAAAATCCTCAGGACAAGCAGATAGTTACCAGTGTTGATTGTCTTCTTGATGATACTCGCCACTTGTCCTTTAAGCACAGAGTTTAACAGCTTAACGATCATTATCAAACAGGAGCACAGAACAAGCAAGGACAAAGCCAGAAGGATGAGCCCGATGGCAAGATCAGGCAGGTCTGAGTTTACAAAGATGTGCTTACCTGAAAAAGAAGAGGGAAATTAATTAGCCTACCCACATCTTTGCCTGTGATCCTAAGCCCAGCTCTGGTTTTCATTCACTCCCCTAAGAAAATTGGACCAAAGCACACACAGCTTGAGGGGTTGATGGAAAGACGGAAAATGCCACCTTCCTTTCTCCACAAAAGCCATGTCTGAGTGAGGCAGGAGAGGGGCTTCTATAGACATGCTTATAAAATACACAGTGGGCATCCCTATGGGGCAGGCAGGAAATAGGTGACCATGTGCAAGGGAGAGGAGTACAAAGGTGGGAGAAAAATTTGAGGTGCTCCAAGCTGCATCGTGGGTCAGCTTTTCTGAGAGGTGGCTGCATGCCTGAGAAGGGCTGTCGAAAGTCCTGCAGGGCATGCATAGGGATGGAGATATCCTAGCAACCATTACAGCAAAGTAACCGTAGCTCCAAGCCATCTGAACATCGAGGGTGACATGATACTGAAGACCTCAATTACTGGTATCAGGCAGCACGGAAAGGGATCCATCTGCAGGCAGATCCCATGATGATGCTGGTAACTCCAGCTGTGCAGCTATAACAGAGCACAGGCTCCTGGGGCAGCACCTGCAGCAGTGCCGTGTGTCCCTGTGTCCGTGTGTCCGTGTGTCCGTGTGTCTGTGTGTCCGTGTGTCCGTGTGTCCGTGTGTCCCTGTGTCCATGTGTCCGTGTGTCCATGTGTCCGTGTGTCCGTGTGTCCGTGTGTCCGTGTGCAGGCAAGGGCTTCTGGATACACCTCTGAAGTGGTCTGTTAGCACCATTAGAAAGCTATACACTTTTGTAAAGATACTGCAGAGAAGTAGTTCTACTACTTACATTTACTGATATACTCTGTTTCAGTTATATTCTTGAGGGTCCATGTCACGTTTCCATCAGACCAGCAAAAGTCAGGAGACGTGCAGTTTTCGGAAGGTGGAATTGTGACATTCTGCAGTGTCTAAAGATTGCCAGACAAAGCAGATAGTTCTGTCATCTACAATCTTTTATTAAGAGCTCATGTCGAATTTTCAAATTTTACTACAACCAAGATTCATCAGCTAAAAAGTCGGAATTGTAAGCTGGCACCATATTAATGATATGGTAGCATTTTGCACTCTTAAAATAAATGATTATGCTGTTACCAAAGTAAATCAGTACAACATTTAAAGATTAAAATATCCCCGAAATATTCTACATTGTAATAGCTACAGCACAAAGCCACTAATAGCTAAGGAACTTAACTATTGATGACAGTTTTTGTGGGGTGAGGTTCATGTTTGGCTGCAGCTGTGGGACAGTGGCTGTCCTTCTGAGCCAGTGCCACAGCTTCCTTGGTCAAAGAAGGACCTCTTTACTGACATCTCAATGCAGTTCGTGGTGTGATGAGTGCTACAGGACTGAGTCAGAATGCTACACCACTAGTGCAGCCTCTCTTGCTAGATGAGCACAAAGTGCTCGAGTTGATTTTCTGTGCCTCAGTTTCCATGTCAGTAGAAACAGAAGTGCTGCTACTACTTTAATTTTCATAAATTACTTTTATATACTTTTATATACTTTTAATAAAGTTCAAATGCTATCTAGGAGCTTATTACAAGCACTATGATTAGCATTACTAAATTACTGAATTTCTGTGTGTACCACAATAAAACCTTCCCTATAAGCCCCCCTAGCCCGGACATACTTCATTCTGTCACCAGGTCCATAAGTCGTTATACAGATTAAGGAAGAGTTTGCTGACTGAGTTGTACTTCCACACGAGAGCAGCTAACAGCCCAAATGGACTCTGAACCATGCTCCTGAACACAAGCTATCTTTCCAAAGTGCTTGAGTGATTTTCTTTTGCAGAAATGGGGCAAGGGAAATCACATTATTTTGCTGGGTACTGCCTACTAACACCTGCATTTGTACCTCTCTCCAGAGGATGCAGGTGGGCAAAACTGGGAGTGGATGTAGTGCCCCCACATCTCCAGGGAGCACCTGGGCTCCAAGCCCCCCATCCTGTAAATCTTTACATACACAACACAATCTTGTTCCTCACCTTCCTGTATTTTTTTCAAACGTCCAAGTTTCAAAGCAGCTGCACTAGATGAAAATGTTTGTTTTGCTTTAAACATATGGGGTCTGCATGCATTTATCCTTGCTATAAGCCTAATATATAAGCTTGATAATTTTTGCTAGAAGTTAGTTTAATCCAGTAGGAATGCAAATAATTTAATTAATTTCCTTTTTCCCCACTGAGTTCAAGTTAAAATTCTGGGGGTTTCACATATTTTTGTAATTTGACTATAAGCTTGAGCAGTAGGTACACAGCCAAAATACAGGCAAACACAGAAAAAAGTGTGTGTCTAGAAATACACACTTCCCTCAGCCGGCACTTTCTGTGTAGTTCCTTGTCTTGTGTCGGACTCAGGGGCTCAGAGCTCTCCAGCTGAGGGTCAGGCTGTGCCTGCCAGGGCAGTGAGGGGCACCAGGCTGGGGCTCTGGCCAGGGTCTGGTGGTGGCACAGCCAGCCCAGCCTGGGCTCCCCCAGGTGAAACACCCTGAGACTCTGCAGCGTAACCTGAGCAGGGTTTCAGGTGAGCACAGCTCTGCTCCAGCACTATCTCCATAGGTAGCATTTCACTGGCCATCCAGACTGTCATTCAATAGGAGCTGAGCACTTAATTTCAACCTCCATGGTGTGTCCTTAAGTATCTTCTGCCTCAGGACTTCAGGAATTACTTTTCTATATGCGCCAACAAGTAGAATACTCTAATTAGAGAATCAAAGGATATTTAATGCCATAATTGCTAGTTAGCTGAACAATGCAAACCAAACACTCAGCTCCAGAGTTTACCAAAATACTCCTTGGTGTCGATCTGGGCAAGAGATTTCTCCAAGCTGCAGGGCTGCTTGGGTGAAGAGGAACAGGACACAGCCCCACAGAGGCTGTGCTTCTCCAAGGGCAGTTTTCCAAGAAAGCTGCAAATAGCCAGCTGCCACCAGATCACCCTAATGCACGTAAGCCTAAAGCTGATTAGATCAGTAGATAAACGGTGGCTGAAATGATCTTCTCTCTGGCCTGTGTTGCCAATTTTTTCCACTTTCAGGGAGCTAGTGTGAGTATCAGAGTTTAAAGGCATTTGGGTTTGAAAGGAGTAAAAGACTTGGCTGCAATCCACCAGTTCTGCACAGTACTGAAAGCAGCCAAGTCAAGGTCACCACTGGTGACCATGCTTGGTCTAAGTGGAGCAAAAACTACATTAAATTTTTTTCATTCTTTTTCTGCTGATAAAAACCCCACCCTCATTTAAAAATCTAATTTCACAATCCTAAGATAAGGAGCATCAGCTACAGATCAGTAATATTTCCTGAGGTACCTGACAATTAATTGAGCATAATACTCACCACATTGCTTTCAGTGACACACCAGATCTTTACCAGGCTTTTGTTTTTTGCTGATTCGTCATTGGTAGCAATTGCATTTATTACTGATTTATCAAGCTTAAAAAGAAGAATAAAAAGAATTTTAAAAATGCATTATTCCAGCTTGTATCACATACTTCTGTTCAGCTCTACTCAAAAATCCCCCTGTGGAAGCTCAACCATATAAAATCTGCATGACTCTAATGCTGGAACTCCTACCCTTCAGATAGGAGGGGGGGTCACTCCCAGAAAAAAGGTACAACTCTACATGCACAAACACTTTGTCTCATTCTCCCTACATCACCCACTACCTCATTCACCCTTTCTGTTTAATCAGCTGCTCTGACACAACTGCCTGTCCCTTCAGAAGCTGTGTGCATCCCCCTGGCCTCTAGGTGCACATGGTTATGTCCCATAATTTCAGTGTCATCATCAGGTCCTATGCTGATCCTCTGGCTGTGGCAGGTTGTCTCAGCTAGTGCTATCTGCCAATGTCCAGGCAGCAGACTGCCTTCCCATCCATCCCACATGGCTGTGTTTGTCCTCACCTGCCTTCCCAGTCCTCCTAGCTGGGTCTGCCATTGATACAGTGAAATGTGGGGGAAATAGAAACCAGAAACATAGAGCTGGGGCTTCATGAAATGTGAATAAAGAGAAGAATTCATCTGCTAATGAACTTTACCCCGAGGACACAGGGAAAGGAGTGGGAAGCCCTCTCATACTCAGAGCATTTTGATTAGTTGTGACTGAACCAAGTAAGCAGCTTCCTTGAAGTGAGAAAGAGCTTACCTCAATGATGAGCTTTGTAAAGGGGTCTGTGATAACTTTTAGTAGCTCTGGGGCATCCTCACCACTTTCAAGATGAAAGGACTCAACTATAACATTGGTGAGATGGTAGAGATAGCCAGTAATAACTTCAATGGGCAACAGGGCAAACACAGCTAGCCAGTTAAAGAAATCGTGGATTGTTGCCCCAGCAAAGGCCCTGCAAGAAGAAATTAAAAAACAGAGCTGCTTTTAGTTAAACAAAATGAGTACATCAATTAGATATGAAATCGTAAAAGTAGAGATGAAGGCCATTTCAAGGTGGGAATCATTTAATTTCTGGGGTCAAAGGAGATAGCTACTTTATTATGGAGTGCTAGGTTGGCTCCACACTGTTGACCAATTAAAGAGCCAGACAGGTGAGTAAAACAAGAAAAACTAGAAAAGACAAAAGTGATCCTTAACATGAGGCTGCCAAGAGTACTTGTTTGAAGAAAGAAGTGGCTGTATAGCCTGTATTTGTTTTGCCTCTCACCTGTTTTTGGTACATTTTTAATCCTCAACCAGTCATTGCCTCTGGGACCTGTTCTCCCTAATTCCTGGGGCAAGAGGGCTTTGCAGCTCTCCCACATGTTTCTGCAAACAGTTGGTGTATAGCTCCCTTCCATCTTTTCCTCCAAAGCCTGAGGAACCACAGCTCTTCCCTCAGAGGCTTTGGCTAAGAGTATTTCAGTATGCCCAGTGCACCACAAATGACAAGGCACTAAAGTCTCCAATCCCTCCCAAGTTTACTCCAGTAAGCCTCTAAGTGCCCCATGAGCTCCATGAGCTCTCTCAGTGGCTATGTCAAGTGCCAGTCTAAAAGTTGTCACTGTATATATTTGATAGCCAGAACACTTCATTTCTCTACAATTACCAGCTCTGGCTTTCTGCAGACTTAAGAAGCCTTCAACATTGAAATCTCCTTTAAGGAAACCAGACCAAATTCATGTAATATTAACTTCTTGTACAGCCCTCCCATAACTAAGACATAATAAAAGGTGGGTGGTATAGTAGGAGCCCTTGAAAGTTTATCCTTGTGTAAGATCATTAAAAATGGTGAATTCTTACAAACCCACAAAACTTTTAAAGGAAGATGATATGTTTTTCTTCAGGCATATGAAGCCATACACATAGGCAGCATTATGCCTTTGCCATGGCCGTGTCTGTGACTTTCCTACATAGAAAGGTTGAATGGCTGTAGTAGTAATAGGGAATATAGAAGAAAGCCTACAAAAATGAAAGAAAGAATTTTCCAGATCTAGAGTTTAAATCAATACCTTCTAAATTCATTCCTGTCCCCAGCTTGCATAAGTGCCACAATAGTGTTTGTAACTGAGGTGCCAATGTTTGCTCCCATGATGATAGGAATAGCTGCTCTAACAGTCAGCACTGGAAAGCAGAAAAGGAAACGCTGAATGAAAAAATCAGATTATCAGCATGCTCTATGCATCAATGAAAATTTCTATTACTATCAGTGAAACTCTGACTTCCCTTGATGGGATGAGCTGCTCCAATCTAAACAGGTTTGCTTTAATCAAGCCCCCTGGGAACATGGCACTCCTATAGTCCCATGATCCTCACTGGCACTGTGGCCCATGTTTACCCATTTTCACCACATGTTAGAGGGTCAGATTAAGATAAAGTCTCTTCTTTCCCAGGCATTTGGCTACTTACTGCAGAATTTTGAAATGATACCACAGAAACAATGAAGTCCAGTAACTGCCTAACATGAGAAAAGTATGCAGACAGTTCCAAAATTAAGTCATTCAGTGCCAAGGCTTCCAACGATTTTCATTGCAGTTGTGATTTTATTATTATTATTACTACTACTACTACTATTGCTACTACCTATATTAATCCCAATATTATTTCTTTTAAAGTTTTGATTTAGTATCAGGGAAACAGCTGTGAAAATCTTTTCCTACATTCTCTATTCTTTTACCCAAAGCTTCTACAATTTGAACACAAGTGGGAATATTTGCACCTGAGACAAGGTTTATGAATGATCTCTAGGAAGACACTGTAAGCAGACTTACACGTGGAGGACACCATGCTGACTATAATGGATGAAGAAGTACTGGAACTCTGCACCATGACAGTCACCAGAACTCCGATCACCAGTCCCGCAACAGGATTTGAGAGCACTGAATCATCTTTAAATATGTCCCCTGCTGCTTTACCTATTAAAAAAAAACATTCTCAGAGTGAGGGAAGTACAAGGTAAAGTCCATAGAAATTATCAGAGTGTTTAATTAACGATCATTCAGCCATTTAATTGATACATATATAACCATGCTTCCTATCCCAAAAAGTACAGTGTAGCCCAGGGATCCAGATTGATGTACTGGACTCTCAACTTCTCAGATTTTAGAGAATACTTTATATTCTCTCATTTTAGTGACTATAAGCCCTGCTGAACTCTGCAGAGAAGCATATAATGCCACAGCCATCAGCAGAAGGACTGTAGGACAAAAAACCACACATACTTTGATTTAAATGTTATTACTTGATATTTTTGGATACTGAATTAAGGAAAATGCTTTTAATAATACTGATTAATTCTGTTCCTATACAATTCTGTGTTTGCAAAATACTTCCATAGAAGTATATTTCTCTGCTAACCACTCCTGAGTCTATTGCCTGAATTCAACACTTTGAAGACAAATATAAAAAATGTAAAGAAACTTTAAAAATACATTTCAATAGTGTTCATTTTTGAAGGATTTGGGGGACATTTCAGTGTTAGATGCTTTGGTCAAGAGCACAATTTTCCTATTTCACTTTGTTGAGATGTCTTTTACATGGGACAGATTTATGCACAGATGTATTTTTGTAAACTGCCACTAAAGTAGCAGGAAGTTACTGGGAAATTTGGGGCAATAACCCCTACGTCAACAGCTCTTTGGAATTTGAGACAGAAAGACCCTTTCAAACAAATGAAGGTCAGTGTTCAATCAGAGCTACTTCCTTCTGAATCTACATCTCATCACATATGAAGAATGTTCTTGAAGAGTGGTAGTTGTAATTAAGTGTCTCAGACAAAACTTACTGCTTTATTAATAATTTATTCATAGTTTAAGACCAAATTTTAGGTATTTTCATACCTCCTACCAGTTGAAAAGCAGAGCTCAGTACATCCAGAGAACACACGAACATGTAGAGTAATCCAAGTAGCATAATGAATTTCCCTATCCCATAGAGTACACGAATGACTTTTCCTTTTCCATCCAGTTCTGCAAAACAAATGTATCATGTATAAAAGAATCGTTTGAATTTTTCTCTGGAATACTTTAGTGCACAAGCAGAGATGGTGGAGACAAAGACAGTGACATGGCTCCAGTGTGTGATTAAACCCAAAAGAATGTTCTTAATCACATTTTAACTGCAGAAGCAGGTATTTTGTTTGCCTACTTTTACCACAAGAAGTCTTTTTGGTATGTGACAAAAGCCTTATGAAATCTGACATTGACCCTTGGTTTTATAGTCATAGTACTGAGTAAAAAAAAGACCAAAAGGTGCCTGGATATAAAACTGTATTAGTGCTGGACAGTTTTACATATATGTCCTTGTGTTTTAAGGAGAGTAAGAAGCATGATTTCAGGATTTTTCTTAATTGACTGAATATAATACACCTATTAACTCTTGAAGAGCACGAGATAAGTGATGGGAAAACAACGCAGGTAACTTATTGACAGAGAAATGGCTACCTGACCACTTGACCCCAGTGTCCTGCAGTTCAGGCAGAGCCCACGGGTCTTCTTCTTCTGGCCTTGTCTCATCTATCAAAGCTACTGTGGAAAATGCAGGTTGAATTTCCCCTTTATTTCCAAGTGAAGCCACGTTGCCTGGCGAAAGAGAACATTTAAAAAATTGTTTAATTCCTTGCCATCTTCTCCAAGGATCCCCAAAACTTACATATTTTTATAACTCATGAGTGAGCACATTACCTTTGTGATTTTCTCCTTCTTTACCAGCCATGTTTTGGTTTTGTTTGGAAGAGTCCCCAATATAGTTATTGGTTTCAGGCTTTTCTACCTCTGGCCAGGGAGCCATGATCTGTGACTAACAAAGAAGTGTTGATTGAAATGCAAGTGCAGTCAAAATATTCACCTTACAAGAGTGTATGTGAGAAAAATGATAAAGAGCAAAGGAGATGAAAATTAAATATAAGCAATTTTCCCTTGAACACAAATTTTTACTAAATTTTATGAGTTATTCCTCTATTTGGGAAATTGAGGTCTCAATTATTTTTTAAAGCACAGTTTATTTATTTTTGTACACAATTAAAAAATTTATTTCCATCTCACATCTGTATTTTCATACACTTTTAACTGTCATGAAAGCAAAGACTCCTCTGCTTCCCAAAAGGTAGGCATTTCTTGTCTTTAATTAATTTTAACTCCTTTCAACAAGAAGTCAGAGAATTGTTTTACTTTCTTCCACCTTCTAAATTTAAGCAACTGCCTGGTAATTCAATACACAGAAATTTTTTTAGCAAAAAAGTTCTTCCCTAAAGCACTGCTTAGTTTAGGTCATGAATGCCAAACACAATGCCTTGTTGTCTTTACTGGTGCATTCCCATTGAAACATGAAGAGGAGAATCCTGGACAAGGTGGAAGAAGAGCCCAGGGTTTTGAGCTTGCTGAATGCCTGGAGAAGAGGACAATTAGAGAGCAGTGGCCATTTGCAGGTCTGTATTTGCCTACAACTCACAGCTGATGCTGCAAATGAAGCTGAGCTGGTAGCAGCAAGGTCCAGCTCACCCATCTCACACAGGCTCTCTCTCTGAACCTCTTCCTTCCTGACCCCTTTTTGGGCACATTTGACATGCACTGTAATATTAATAAATAATAACTTAAAAATACGACATCACATGTCCAAATCCTGCCAGCACAGGCACAAGGATACATGACAGACCTGGTCCAGGCACAAGAAGAGGCCAAGCCTGGAAGAGTCCTCCCTGTTTACTTCACTAATATTGGAAGCCAGAGAGAGAGACATGAAAGAGGGGGAAAGTGACTATGGAAAAATGAGCCAATATGTACCACAATGCTTGTGCCTTAACAGACTTGGTGATATCAACCAGCACATCTGAAAACTCTGTGGAAAGGATGGGAGAAGTGAACCCTGTCTAAGAAAGCCTCACCTTCAGGTCTGTCTCTCTGCCACACAAGTAATTCAGTGCTGCAGTTAGAGCTGCCCCACGACCAGCACATCTGGCACCCACATGGCTGAAACACTGGTCAGCAAATTTCCTCCAATGCTCCTCACAAACAGAGCCCCTGTGCCCAGCCTCCAAAAGTCAGAGCTGGTATCATGCTCCCACAAACAAGGTTCACCAGCAGTTAGCAGTCACTCCAAGGGAGTATAATTAATCATTCATTTAATCATAATCCTTTAAGTAGCTGACGGTCAAAATGTTTTGACCCTGCCCACATCAGTAAGCCACACATCCTCCTTGTTTAGCTGGGAAGGAAAAGTCACAGACAAAATCACCTGTGTCTTACTGTAACACAGGTGGCTATTGTTTCCTGGCACTCCACAAAGAAAAGAGTATCTCCCCTTCCACATTACCAGGAAAAGTTATTCTGTAATTCAATTAGCAAAACTACACGCTTTACATTCTTTATCTGTGGTGTAAGACCCAGAGCAGCTCCCAAGATACACAAAGATCCTAGAACAGATGAAAGTCACTTTTGCTTGTTTCAACAAGGATTCACATTTGCTTGAAGCAAATTCTTGCATTTTCATCCATGCCAAAACAATCTCTGGCCCCACCCAGGCAAAAAACACCTCCATCTTGTTAAACAAGTTTCATTTATATATGTTCAGCATTTAAAAAGCTATTAAGAAAATAACTGCTCTGCAGAAGTGATTCTTAAGTGAAATGTAATCATGAAAATATACTGGAAAGTCAGATGTGAAGTTGCAACTTATTCCAACCGTGGAGACACAGAATATGCTGGACACCACCATCCCTACAGATGCCATCAGTACTATAGCTCTTCTGTTACACTTAGTATGGAAATTAAGGATTCAGCCCACATCATTACTGTATGGAAACTGAGCTGATGCATTCAGTGAAGAAACTGGAGCTTGAAAACTTCAGCAGACAAAGAGCCTCTATGTCTCCTAAATAAACTCTCCCCAAACAAGAACTCAGCAGAACATTTTTCCATAATAAGCATCTCCCGT
This sequence comes from Buphagus erythrorhynchus, assembly GCA_013400855.1. Classification (NCBI taxonomy): domain Eukaryota; kingdom Metazoa; phylum Chordata; class Aves; order Passeriformes; family Sturnidae; genus Buphagus; species Buphagus erythrorhynchus. The sequence continues at coordinate 36,171 of VZTT01000040.1, forward strand.
GTTCCTGAGGTGCTCAGTATCCCACAGGTACGTCATGTATTATTATTGTTTTTGCTTTATGTGATTAAACATCATAGAATGAGACTTAATCACCTCTGTAGAGGAAGTCTTTTGTAGGTATGTATATAAAGTCATTCATATGAGCCCTAGCCAATCTCTGATTTGAGAAGGTAGTCTTGAATACTGGAGGCCTTTACATTTACATACAGCATTTGCCTTGAGCTTTTGAATTTGCAGAGGTATTATTAGAACAGTCCATGCTGTGTGAGTGGTATCAAGGACTGATGCCAGCAGAACAATCTATACCCTTGAAGCCCTATGAAAGCTGTCAGCTTTCCCAGATCCCAGCTCTTGTTAAGAGGAGCAGTTGAGAAGATAGTGGAGAGACACCTGATATTCTCTGCTGGATTCCTAGCCACAGCTACTTACTGTTAATTAATCACTGTGCTACAAAAATAATCTACGTTCTATAATTTTCCCTTTCAAGAATTCTTCCTTGGCCCAAATACAGACATTAACACCTTGAGAAAATACTCAGAAGACAATCTGTTGTGGAGGAGCAGAGCAGCGGGGTGGCAAAGTGAGCGCGTCGCTGCCTGGCAGCTCACACGCGCCTTTGGAAAGGCTGACGTCAGGTGTGGTAGAAAGACAACACTGCTGACGCAAGGTATCAGTGACAATGAAAACCCTAATAGTGGTTTACTTTTGAGCACCAAAGACAACTACATGTGAAGGAACATGTTAGAGAACAGGCCAGTGACAATGCACATTGCAACAACTTGCTGTGTTCAGCTGGACACACTGGTCCAGGTCCAAAGGCAGGATAGCCACAATTGCTGGATGAGGTGCTGCCGTGATGAGCTGTGCCCACCCCTGTGCCACCCCAGGTGTCTCAGTGCTGTGCATCTGGTTCCTGCATTGGCTGGCAGGGCACCAGCCAGGGTGCCTGCACCCAGGGTGAAGTCATGGAGCTCATGTCAGGACACACGTTGGTGCTTTGGATATTCACCTGCTGGGAGCAGTACTGAAACGGGAGCTGATTTCCTCCTGAAAGTGGCAGGTCACAATATGCTATGCATATTGCAAAGGTCTGAAAACCAATGCCTGTGCAAGATGTAATCCAGTCCGTTTCAGTGAACCTCGTGGCAAATCCTCTCACACCATCATGTGTGCTTCTTTCGTTGTGAGTATAATCTTTCCTTGCCTTTGGAAAATGCTAACCATGTGTGACAACCTTTCTAACTTCAAAAGAAACTGAGCCCTCCTCCTCCTAAGAGGGACATAGATGGAAAAAATCAATGGCATTCAAATTCTGAAATAAAATGTGAGAGAGAAAAACTCAGAGCCAAAGTGGGCTCCTGTGGTTTTTATGACCATATTCTCTCACTCCAGCATTTCAAAGAGTTAAAGTCTCTGGGGAATTATCTGAGCAACACTAGGTGTCATGCAGTTGCCCTATATTGCATTCCTCAGTGACTCACCGGGCTGTAACAGCTTTGCCTCAGTTACAGAGCTGCACCCTCTGTGCTTTGCAGGTCTAAATCAGAAACAGTTGTCAATGTATTTGTTTTGCTGGATTTAACACAGCTAAATGAATTATCACCTGCATGTGCCCAGCCGGTATTGTTTGTACCCCTCCACCCATGACAGATCACCAAAAGGCCACATTGTGCCTGACATAAGAACTACAGAGCAGTAAGTCTTAAAGAAATCTCACTCCTGTAAAAAAAGTACTGAAGAAAAGAGCAGTATTTTCAAAACTAACTGATAATAACTACAACCACCAACATGACCATACATGCACCTACAGGCTGCTTAAGCTGCTCCATATCAGATTTTGGGTTCAGCCAGGCTTTCCCCATTCTCTCTCCCACACGCTCCCTTCTTCTGTCTCAGTTTTTCTATCAAAATATATCTCTTCTTTATCATTCACCACAGCACTGAAGTTTTTATCTTTAAAAGGGATTTTTTAGCTAACCTGAAATCCAAATACACGACTTAGTAAATATGAATATTTATCACACATACTTCATAGGAATAAATACCAAGCTGCATAACACCCTTTCTTATACAAAGTTTGAAGAAATACTGTCTTTTTCCCCTCAAAATACACCACTTGCAACACAGAAGCACATTATGTAGAGACAGGGAAAGAAAGCTCCTCAACCAGCACAAATTCATTCAGTAGCTTTACATCAGCTGATAGTTTTGCCCCAGAACCTGTTCCATGGCAGCCACAAACCCCCAGGTGCAACAGAACCAGTAACAACTAAAATAAACACCAGCAATGATTCAGCCTTGCTAGGAGCAAGTCTTGTCTTTGTTCTGGCACCAGCTGCTTCCTTGGGGCTTTTTCTTTGAATAAGTCAGCATGCTTAGCTAGGATGTAAACTTTCAACTCATGCAGTAGTAAAGGCAAGAAGAGATACGTGAAAGCTACAAAAACAGAGCACTGTGCTCAGTTTTATTCCTATGGATCTGTAAGACTCATTGCTCACTCACCTGAATCTAACACATAGCAAAACTAAAAAAACACATTAAAAAACTATAAAACAGAAGTAATATCTAGGTATGTTCAGAGAGAGAACAAATTCCAAAGATTAATGTTTGAATTCACAACCAAGCAAAGCACTGCCACCAAAGAACCAGAGCCAGGAAATACCAGTGAACTACTTGAAATGCCTAGTAGGTATTTAAATAAAACAATTACTTTTTCATAATAAAATGCCAAGAAAATTAATAACCCCACTACAGATCTACCCCATCCCATAGACAAAATACGTAGTAAAGAATAAAGAGAGGAAAAAATAATGACATTAAAAAGACTTACTGATCTAATGGAAGAGCTGATAATAAAAGTTACTGAGAAACCAGTTGATTTCTGCCTACTGCCACATTAGTTGAGCAAACTGCATTAGACTCTAATGTATTCCTTTTACCTCCATGTATCAAACCAAATTAGCATAAGAAAATGTTTCCATCAAGAATAGCCTGACACGGCTGTTGTGGAGCACACACGCTTTAGAGAAGATCTATGCTAACACATGAACTGACTGTATTTCCTTCCAATGTTTCATTAATCATATCCTAGACATTTTCCAGTATCCAATACCACTGATTACTATGACTTAAAATCTCACTTCTTTTCAAATAATATCCAAACAAATACTTTACTTTGCTATAGGCAGCTTTTTTTTGGGGGGGGGTGTTTTTTTGGCAGCAGCTAACAAAATACTTTCTTTATCATATTTCATAAAAATAAACCTGGCTAATTGCAGGGAAAAAAACACAGTTTGTTTTCAGAACTACGTTTTTTTAAATCACTTCCTTGAAATAGAGATGCAGTTAAATGAAAACAAGGTGAAAATGTTAACAAGGGAATGACATTTCACATGCCACCCCAGTACCCCACATTACCTCTCTCTTGCTATTCCTTGAACTGCAAAAGCAGAGTTTTAGATTTACAAGTTTAAAAAGTTGAAAAGAGAACAAAAGAAAACTCAGTCTTAGTTGCTTTTACTTACCACAACTTAATTCCAGGACAATAGAGTGAACGGATCAACTGGGCAGCCACTGAAACCTGCAATATATATAGACAGGTGTTGAGCAAAGTTTGCTTTCATCACTGCACACTAACATTCCTATTTTACAGTCCAGAGGCACTGCCTACCTGCAACTTAATGATCACAATAAAACTTTTTTTTCAGGAGTGGGCAGCAACCGACACTGATAAAACTATGGGCTATTTCACACTTATCACATTCTAAAAAATGTCCCATCAGCATTTAAGTACAAGTTACAAATGCGTTCATGTGAGTGCTGGGGAACAGATTGTTCCAGCCTGAAAAATTGCCGTCCACCTGATCATTCAGTAATCTTTTTTCCAATAATAATTTTCCAAAAATATTTTGCAGTCTCTAAAAGTCTGTCAAAAGGGTGTGAAGGAGATGTAGTACTGTCATTTGTCTGTTCAGGTGCCTATTAATCTGCCTAAGAACAGAAGTGAAGGAGAATCAGATAAAAAACGGTGTAAGTAGGAAACACGTAAGAACTCCTTAGAACAGAGGATGGAGTTTCATTCTTATCAGAGCTAGATGTTTACAATTAAGGCAAGCTCATTAGCATTTTGGCTGTGGCTCTACTTCCAAAGTAGATTTAAAGGTGTAAGAACACCTTTGATAATTGCATTCGGAACCCTAGAGATGAAGACAAATAGATGATAAAGAGAAATGTTATTCAATAAAAGTGTGGTACTATAGATTAGACAAAGCAGCCACCAGCATTGCTGTCTGTTTTAGTGCTGATCTTAACAGGGAGCTGGATGGGGGGGCTGCATTAGGTACTACAGCTTTATAATCTTTGAATTTTTTCTGTTTCAGTAGGCAACTTACACTGAGAAAATAAGCTGTAAACTAGCTGTCTAACCAGCGGATCTGCTTTGTCTGCTTATATGCAGTCATACATCCCAGCAGTTTAGTGACTTAGTAACTTAGTAAAGTAAAACTCTTGCTTTTTGCACCTTTCAGTCCCTTGGAGATGCCCAGCCTTTGGAGCGGTGAGTCACAACTTCCCCTCCTGAGTCGGCGTCAGAAATGTTTAATAAGCAGTGACCATGAGAGCCTCTGCAGCCCCGTGTGCAGCATCACATCCTGGCACACAACCACCAAGCACCTCCCCTGCCTGCAAGTGGCTCTGCTGGTGTCTGCCCCACTGCCCACACTGTCCTGGGCAGGGCTCATGGTGTGGCCCAAGGGGGGAAGCACCAGCCCTGCCCCACTCTCCCCACTTGCAGTTTGCACAGAGGTGGAAAGGATGGAAAGGAAACCAATTTCTCTTCTGTGTGAAGTGGAGAACTGTCCGAAAGTGGAAAGAGGTAATGGAAAAAGGACCCAAGGACTACCCTGGTGGTTCACAGGCTCAGTTTTCTTAACAGAAGTGTACTTTAACATTGCATCTAAAAATAGTGCATTTTAAGTGATGCCCAACATGTAGGAAATAGGATTAACCTTCTAATTGGGAATACTTGTATTTCTTTGAGTTATGGCTTATTCTCTTCTGAGTCACTGGTTGTGAAACCCAGCTCTTTTGATTGGGCAGTTATGAGATGTGCACATTTCAAGTACCCAAATACCCTGTCATGGCTCAACCAGAACATAGTAATGTCTTCTGCAGTGTTTTTATTCCAACATTACTCATTCCATTTGCTAAACACAATCCTAAGTTAACATTTTAGAAAGAGAAAAATTCTATATCAGACCTATTGTACTAAAAAAAAACAATTTAGGAAAGAAAAAACCAGTCATTTACACAAAGCAGACAATCTACAGTCTGTCTTTGGAAATCCAGGGTGAATCTTCTGCAGAGTCACTCTGAAAGAGCCTTCATCCCTTGTCACAAGGGATGAAGGTGGGTGCTGTTTGTCCTAGAAGCCTTCCCTTCATTCAAAATCAGAGGAGAAGAAGCTGATGTTCTTCCCAGAACACCAGGACAGTCAGAGTGATAGCACAGAGTGCTTGTCTGGCACACATTCAAAAGATGTTGCTCCTACTCAGGAAGTATAAGGCAATGCTTTGTCTTCCCACTTTAGAGCTTACTTTGAAACTGACCTAATTAAAAAAAAATTGAATAGGAAACACTTCATAAAGCAAAGCAAGCAAGCAAATTTCAAAGTTCCTGGTTTCTTCTAATAAAGGTGCTAGATTACTCTGCAGCTATTTGGAGTAATACCTGTGAAAGTCTAGCATTTAGCAGGAAGTGCAAACACAGAAAATGTCTTAAACACAGAATAAGAAAAAATTCCTAGCATGTGCAAATTCTGTGAGAGGTGAACTCTGTCCAGTCACTGTCATATGTTGCAAGAAGTTATGACACAGACAAGAAATGTGTACATAACATCTGTGCTACAAGCTGCCCTGCAGATCTCCCCCACAAAAGGGATACCTGCTGTGCAAGTGTCAACCCCATCCATCCTTAAGACCCAAGCCCTAGTATAGTAAACCAAGTGCACCTAAGTCACAAATAAAACAGAAATTATTAAAAGGAAGTAAAAGAAATGGACATCTATCCTGCAAAGGTAGTGGTGGAGTCCAAGATACATATTCACTCACAGTAATACTGACATGATGAGGTTTGCTCTTTTAGCAGACACAGCTTCAAAAGACAGCAAGCATGAGCATGGCTCTCAGCTAACATCAGGAGAAAAACTCTCTCTCTCTTACATTTTAATTTAATTTTTAATATTCCACTAATCCAATAAATGCACACCTAAACAATGTACATTCAAAAAGGTGGGAATCTAGGAAACAGCTATATGACTCTTTACTGAAGAAAACAGGTATTGTTTCCATCATTTGGAAACAAAAGTGTCTATTTTATCTTTTTCAGAAACCTTGAACAAATCCAGTTGTCTACATTTGGGAACAACATGAGTGTAAATCAGCCTCCCTCTTACAGATATGCAAAACACAAAGCCCTAATCATTAAAGAGAGAAGTCAGGGCTGATTTCAATAGGAATTATAGCCAGAAGAGTTATTTGGTTAAGGACTTACACCCATTCAGAAGAATGTTTTCCTTGTTTGTGCAATTACCTGGAAAAATTTAAGTCCTGGCTTTACCTATTGTCTGAAAACTATTCTGCCTATAAACATTTTAGCAGTGGAGTTTATTAATGAAAACACCAGTCAGATGTGTTTTTTGACTATGAACTTCCATAGTGGTACCCAGCTGGTTATTTATTTGGAAACAGTATTTGTAGCTGACTTTGACCCTGATATTATATAGGATGCTTTGATTTTGTAACAGAGGGTCAGTGCGATAACTTTGCTATTCACTAATGAATTTATTTTCCATTAAGTAGTCTAAATTTGGCTTTGAAGGAAATCATTGGCGTTTAGCTGCCTTGAACTCTTCTGCCTGTTACTGCAACACATACTCCGAACTTTTTTTCCCAGTATTTCTGCTATAGTTGGGAATAGTAAAGAATAATTCCTAAGAATAGTAAAGAATAGTAAAGAATAGTAAAGAATAGTAAAGAATAATTCTACTTTGGTAGGAATAAGAAAACCTCTAATTTAATGTATAAAGAAACTGGATCCTACCACAGGGTTCTGTATTACAATACTGTGCATTTCATCGAACATGAATGATATGCAAAAAATTAATGGAGTTACAGTAGTTAACATACTTCTAGAACTGAGTAATGAATAAAGTCATAGAGACAGCATTCAACAGAACCAATGGCAGGAATTGAAGGGGGAAATAAAATGTGAAGCAAAGGAGTCACAGAGAGAAAAACTACAGGAAGGGCTTTCAGACATACAAAGGAAAATATATATTTCAACACAGGAGAAATAGTTTTTATGAAGCAATTATATGGCAAACAATTTTAGACAGAAGTGTTTGAAAGGAAAAAGGAAATCTCTTTTGGTCTTATAATAACTGAGCAGCTCCCTCAGTATAGAATGAGTTTATTCTCATTAGCACCATGTCTCAAATATTTTTGTCAGTACAAATGCATCCTTGAACATGAGCTACGGGGGTTATTTTGTTTTTTTTTATTTATTATTTTCCATAATAGCTATGTTTTCCATTCAAGTATTACAGTTGCTTTTATTGTTCCTGAAGTATCTTATTTTTACGTCCTATTTAGTTGATGTTTTGCTACTAAGATGCACTGTTCTCAACATTTACTGACGTGTAAGGGACTGCTCGTCTGGAGCCTGCAGTCCAGGCATTGGGGGTGAGGGGTTCAGAGCAGAGGCAGCTCTGTTTAGCCCTGCAGCAACCAGGCACCACAGCTTCTGACCCTCTCCCAGGGGAGGCATGGCCAGAGGCAACAAGGCACAGGCTAGAACAGGGCATGTGAAAAAATAGTACCAACAGTAGCATTTGATTTCAGCAAGAATGCTAAAAATTTGGATCATGCCATTTGCTTTCACCACTACATCCCAGATAAATTTTTAAAACTTTGCTTACCGTAGCTGTTTTAAACTTACTTCTTGTCTGGAGTGTAGAACTAAAAGGTTTAACTAAAGGTTAAGATAATTCATTAAAAAACAATCTCTGAAACAAAGACCTGATGATGCTTTGGGGTCAGAAATTTTTAATCACGAAAGAAACCCAATATTATTCCCCTCCTGCTAACCTTTCCTTACACTTTTTATAGTCTCTCCCCTTACTTTGCCCTGACACCACACTCCTCTTTCCCCACTCCTGTTCACTCTCTCAACCAATCTTATATTCCACAGCCTCTGGCTGCCTCCCACTTTGGACACATATCCATGAATGCAAGTAGCACCTTCCCAACAAACAAGTAACAGGGAAGAGGAAGAGAAGGGAAATGTGAGAGCTCTTAAATAAATAATAATATTCACACTCTTAGGCAAACCTTAATTTACAGATTCAAGTGCTTTGGGAAAATAAGTTATGTTGGCTCCGTTATTACTGACAGACAGTTTAAAGGTATGTTTAATTTTAAGAAATCCATTGTTTTCTTCCTACATGATTTGTTAACTCTTGGCTGACACTGGGCATGTTGCTGGTAGCAGGACAAGCAAGTATAATTACTGGCAGCCATGTGAGCATGATTGCAGAGAGAGAAGCTTCATCTCACCTTTCCCACCTGGGCACTCTTCTGTGCCTGCGTTGTGCAGCATGCTGGCCTCTGCTCTGTGCAGCTGCTCAGCTTCCACACCCACACTTATTTATCTTCTCCCCAAACAAAACTTGCCAAAAAGGCAGATTTGAGGGTGACATTAAATCAGGATTTTTGACAAAATAAATAGTCTCCCAAGAACACACTACTCATTCAAAGGCCATATGCACTAATTCTATACAAAAATGTACATTCCAAATAAAGTATGAAACACCTCAAACTCCAGGTGAAAAATTACAAATTATTTCATCAATGACACTGTTCTGTACTTATTGTTGCAAAATGCTTGACAGTATCTCCTTTCTGAGCCTTAATGCTTGAAACAGTTTTTGGACAACTCTAGATGACTTACCTAGAGGTGATCTTTTGCAATAAGGTGAGGGAATAAATCTCGTTTCTTTGAACTTACTTGCCATACAACTAATTGTCCAGCTCACTAATTCTGTACAAGTCATTAAAGTAGATCTGCAAAATTAACAGCAAAATCAAACCATCTGGTATTTAATAAATATCAAACACAGTAACTTTCCTGAATTAATTGTTTATAAGCAATTACCCGTGATTATCCTCTAATACAAAGGTCTTTGAATGTGTCTGGAGAAGGGCAGCAAGGATGGTGAAAGGCTGGAAGGAACGTCCTGTGAGGAGCTGCTGAGGACTCTGGGTTTGTCCATGTAGGAGAAAAGGAGACTGAGGGGTGACTTTATTGCTCTCTGTAGCTGCCTGAGGAGGGGAAGTAAAGAGAAAGAGAGAGAGGTGACCCCTTCTCCTTGGGACTCAGGGACTCATGGGAATGGTTCAAAGTTGCACTAGGAAAGATTTAGACTGGCCATTAGGAGGCATTTCTTTAACAAAAGGGAGGTCAAACCCCAGGTCAGACTTCCAAGAGAAGTGAATGATCCAGGTATGTCAGCATTTAAGAGACACATGGACAATGCCCTAAACAACACATTTTAACTTTTGTTCAACCCTGAATTGGTCAGGCAGTTGGACTAGATGATCATTGTAAGTCTCTTCCAACTGAGTTCATCGTATTCTATTCCTATTCTATTCTATTCTATTCTATTCTATTCTATTCTATTCTATTCTATTCTATTCTATTCTATTCCATTCCATTCCATTCCATTCCATTCCATTCCATTCCATTCCATTCCTGCCAGGATAATCAGGAAAGAAATCTAAGTCAGGTGTGAGAATGGCCCTCTCCTGTGTGAGCACTGCAGTAATTTTCTTACTGTGTTAGGCAAACTAGTCTTGCTACATAGTTAAGAGATCTTGCAATTAGGAGTGTGTCAAACATCAGAAAAATTGTCTCCTTCTTTCACAGCAACTTCTCTCAGTGATTCCTGTGCCACATAAACAGTTTTGATCCAGTCCTGTCAGACATTGAAACTGTGGATTCTTTTGGAGGATTTTATTCTTGGAAACATGACATTGTACATGGTGCAAGAACCATTGCCACTCTCCTTGCAGTATAATTTGGATATCAGTCCTCAGCCTTAAGTCACACATGAAGAAATACAAGGCTTTTTTCTTTAAATACTATCCTCAGGACTTTCTATAGACTTCAGGTGCCCATCTTCAAGATACACGCAATGAGTGACTTCACTAGAACAAGAAGATGTAGCTTCTTATAAACTTTTGAAAGATTAAATCTCTTATTCATACACACTTACAGCTCCTATTGGCTCAGAAGTAAATACATGTGTGTAAGGCATTATATTGAACAAGGCATGCAGGCAGTAGCTGCTTTTTAATTGTTTACAGTTCATCCCTTTACACAAATATTTTTAGCTTTATAATTAAGGGCAATTAAGGGAGTAGCAAGACCAATACTTGCTTTTACAAAGGAATACTGTAATAGGCACAAGGTAAACCTGAAGAGGAACCCAAGACAGAAAGCATTTCCTCTTGTGCAGGGTCTTTGCTATTTGCTTCCCTTAAAGGACAGAAAGTGATGTTCTTTCATTGCAGTTGTGTCTCTTTATATGGAAAATCATAGAATCATAGAATCACAGAATCATAGAATCATAGAATCATAGAATCATAGAATCATAGAATGGCTTGGGTTGGAAGAGATTGCCTTAGAGATTGCCTAGTTCCCAGCTCTCTGCCATGGCCAGGGACATGTTTCATTAGACCAGGTTTCTCAAAGCCCCATCCAACCTGACCTTGAACACTTCCAGGGATGGGGCATCCACAGCTTCTCTGGGCAACCTGTGCCAGTGCCTCACCACCTTCATTTGGAAGAATTTCTTCCTAACATCTAATGAAGACCTGTTCTGTTTCAGTTTAAAATCGTTGCCCCTTGTCCTGTTACTCTCTGCTTATGAAAAATCACTCTCCCTCCTTTTTACAAGGCCTGGAATCTGTAACAGCTTTTCCTACTGAGTTCACAAAGCAGAACTCCAAGGTATTAAATAAATATCCAAACCTTTGGGCTCAGTGATGGCAGAAAAATTCCAGCAAAAACTCACGACAAAATATTCTCTGTCTTGTTCTTAAGCTGAATTAATGAAACAGGAATTTGAACATTTCTTGGAAATACAGAGTGATAGTTCAAGGATATCTGAATACATCATTATCTATCTTTCCTAAAGGAAACAGATCTAAACTTTGGCTGGTTGCTCAAGTCCAAAGAGAAAATACTACAGCAAAGACCATCTTTTTGTTTTAAAGAGTGGATCGTGTTAACTTTTAAAAGCATTATGAACAATTCCTCTGCTCAGGAAAATAGAATTTTATCTCTCTAAAAAATTAATTGATAAACCACTGGCTAGATAGTTTGGCTGCTCTTTAAAATCTCTTCAAACTTAGGCCCAAATATTATGCTTATTGATAAGCTGGAATTTTCTGGCATAATGTGACCTAATTAAGCTCTTGCTTTTAAGTCTTGCTAAGTATCTCTATCAGTTAGCAGAAACACAGTCTTAATAATCATTTAATGCATTTTCATTGATGTTTCTGTACTTTTAATAAAAATTATACTATTGCAAACCTGTGACTTCCATTACTTTCAAATTAAGTGTCTCTTTGTTTAAGTAACAAGCATAAATTAGTTCCGCGGGAAGACAAGAATTGCTTCTTAATTGTGCTGGAAGAACTTTTTTTTAAACCTGAAGGTAACAAGTGTCATTTTGCATATATTAAGATTTAAAGAGGTGCTTCTGTTACAGCTGATGTGTAACTTAAGACTTGCAGAGTTGTAAAACTGTAACTTTATGCTAATTTATATAAATTATGTATAGCCCATTTACAATACGTTACGTGCTGTCCTTGATCCTCACACCATGCTTGGATTGGTCGGCTTTTTTTTAATCAGCTCTGTCTCCACAGGTCTTGTAAACTGTTACTGGCTCCAGGAAACAAGATTTGACCTACCAGCCTTCTCCCGTGTCAGTCACATACACGTCATGCTGCACAGAGCACATTCTTTCATTATTAGGTGAGTTTGGTTCTTTATTTGAAAAATACTGTTGAATAAAATAAAAAAGGATGAAGTATAGAGCTTGCGATATTCACAGATAATCAAAGCAGACATTTCAGAATAATTATTATGTATGACTTTTCCACAGTGAAGCCCTTGATCAGATGTAATTGTTCCATGCTTGTGGTGGTTCTTCTCACTGAAATTTAGCAGCAGGAATAAGAACCAGGATCCTTTTCCAGCCCAGGTGCATTGAGGGCGACAGGCAACACTGTGCATGGAATGAAATCCTGTCTGAGGCACCAACTGTGAGCCACAATCTGCTGAGACAAGCTGTGATGGGGATGCAGCTGGGATAGAGCTGCCCACCTGCACTTAGGGACATGGACATGTCCTGGTCCCTCAAGGATGATAAACACACACTCCAGCAGGTACACAACTGAGTCCTGGCAGCAGCTAAGCATCAGTTTCTAGATGTGGTGTCTTGGGAAACACATGGCTGTTTCTCAAGAGTGAATAAATAGTGTCATGAAACATAAGCCCTGGAAAACCAGAAAACAGGAACACACAGCAAACTGCCAAAGTTTCTGATAGAGTTTACAGTATGATTGCACACACCAAACAAGTGCACAAGGCTTGATCCAACTCCCCTTTTACAAACAGAAGCAGTTCACATAAATGTTGTTTCTAGTTGCAGTGTCTTTCACGTGTGTGATACATCATGCACTTGCCTGCAAAGCTGGAAGTGCTCTTCTGTGGCTGGATATTACAGAGATGAAGACAGCAAACCATCACAGCAAAGGGCAGTAGGAAGGAGAAATAGTTTTTACAACCCATTTATTTGCAATACCAAGCATGCTATTGTTTCCCTTTTACTGACTTACTGATATTTCCTCTGGAAAGTCACTGACTTTTTCTTAGTCCCATTGCTTCTGAAAGGTGTCATATTTACTGTGTGGCAGATTCAACTGCTGGTCTTGCATTGTGAAAATTAAAGCAGACCATAAAATGCCATTAGTGCAAAGCCAGCATGATCTGTTCAGGAGACATATAGAACAGTTTTCAGCACATTTTGTGTAAACCAAGTACATAAGGTTAATTATGCATGATAACAATAAAAAAATACCTGATTTTTACATAGTGCATTTCACATTAAAGGGAATCAATCTGTTGAAGATGTAAGATGCACGTTGAAGATATGAGATTAAGATAGCTATAAATGGTTAAGAGCAATTTCTAGTGAAGGACAAGATAATGCAGCCTGAGACAGGTGACATGCCTTACACAAGATACTGACACATCTCTGTAATCTTTGTTTTAAAGTTTCCTCTTTCAAGTGGTCCTGAAAATTGTTCTTTGAAAGCGAAGACAGGGAGATGCCCGTTTGAACAAACATTTCTGAGAATTTTCTGTCCTGGAAATACTTTCTTAAAAGAGGTGGTTCTGTGGCAGCTTCATCCAGGCCAGTAAGCAAAGGAACATTGGGGTGGCCAGTTTGAGGTGGCTGACAAACTTCCTGCTGAATTCTTCAAAATGTGCCACCTTTCAGTCAGGTGACAGCATCATATCACCTCCACCAGTGGAGCAGCTTCCTCTGAGTCCCAGTGGCCCCTTGGTCTCCAGGTCAGGCTGTCTGCAGCACCCCAGCTCCTGCTGCCACGATTTGAAACAATATTTGGGTTTACACAAGCTTCAAGGTAACGGTGGAAGCCTTCCTGCTCTAGCCACAGTCCTTGCTGCAATGCTTTGCTTTGAACTGGACTGCCCAGAGCACTTTCAGTGCAGAGAGCTCCACCATCAAACCTCTTCCTCCTCCTCCTGCCCATGGCTCACCCCCTCCCAGGGCAGCCTGAGTAAAGCAGCCACAGCTCTCCAGCTGTGCTGCTGGAGAAGGGAATTCTCTGTGGGTGGGAGCAGCCATGGGACTCACACTGCTCCAGGTGCCCGTGGCTGCTGCTCCAAAGGATGCAGGAGCAGCCCAGCACATCACTGCTGCTCACTGCATGCAGTTGTCCCAGCACAATGTGCCAGCACAAGGGACACCATCCTCTGGGAACAAACTGGGGTTCACAGCTCTGGGACGAGGAAGAGCTGGCAGGGCCAGCAGGGGAATGGCTCAGCAGGGCACCAAGCCCCATAACTGCACATCTGACAGCAAGGCTGGGGTCTGCAAGGACACAGGTGCAAACTGTGGTCTGCAGGGATGGGCATGCAGAGGGATGGAGGGGAAGGAGCTGAGGTGCTCTCTGCTGTTAGTGTAGGAGCTGGTCCTCACCCCCAGCCACCAGCAAATCCAGCTGTGCTGTGATCTGTTGCCACACAGAAACATGCACCAGCTCTGATGAACAGGGTGAGATGTGCAGCTCTCATCCTCCTCAAAGGGTTTACAACTTGCCTGTAGGAATGAAAGCTCACAGGCCTGGAGGTTCAGGGTGTAACTTGCACATGCTTAGTCTAGTCCATAGATCCTGGTGATACAGTAAATTCTTCACAGATAAGAAAATGCACAGGGTTTTTTGTGGGCTTTGGTTTGCAGGAATTGCAGATGTGTTTTGTGAGATAACCTCTATCTTATCTTTATTTTTTCTGTTCTAAAGTAGAACAGTCTGGATGCTAAAGCCATTTCTGCCACAATATTAACCCCATCAGGCAGAACAAGCTTCACTAAAAGAATTTAGCCTCGGCCTGAGATTCAAGGAGTTAAAATGTGGCATTAGAGCTACAACAGAGTTTCTAGCACAGGAAGATGACTCCTTCCACTCTATAGAAGGCAGGGAGCCACAAACAGCTAGATAAACTACTCTCCCTGCTACTCTCCCCCTACTCTCCTTTCTCTGGATAAAGTAAACAATGTTTGACTGCTAATATTCTTGCCATCCACTCATTTTGTGTACATATTTAGACTAATTTCTAGTATTGCAGTCCTCATGCGTTTTTTGGTATGATACTCAGGACCAATACCAAATGACTGATCCATGTCTGCCAGATACCTCTTCACCAGCATCACACTTCTCACACTAATACTTCTCCAGATTTAGGAATTACTTTTTTCTGAGAATATATTCACAGTTTCACAGGAACACAGATAAGGAATTCAGCAGGACTAGACAACAGATGTTTTCATTCAAAACAGTTGTAGGTTAAAACATCCCACCTGCACCCAACTTTCTGTTTTATCAACCTCCATATGTTCATAATTCTTGTCTCAATTATTTTTCTGAGGCCTTGCACACTACAACATACCTGCACTGGTTTGGTCACTGTTTTGTCCCTTCTTTCATGGATAACATTCTACACTTGCTATTTCCAGTCTCGTTATCTCCCTCCTAGGCTGGCAGCCATTTAAGCAACATTCCCTCTGACCTTTATTATAGAATTTCTTCTCTCAAATGGCCAGCCTCTCCAGTGCACTAGAGCCATTTCAGGTATGGTCTATATATTCCCACACTCGGGTTCCTAATTGCTGCCCTGTGTTTTACCCCTGGAAGAGAAATCTTTTTTCTCTTTTTCCCCTCAAAGATGCACCTTTAACCTGATGATCAACATCCTTGCATTTCTTTCAGTGGTAAAGAAAGAAAGAGGCCAATTGAGGCATGTTTAACAAATGCACTTACCCAAAGCACAGAATAGAGTAGATCCTCTCTGCCTAGGCATTTAAGCAAAGACAAACTATCTGCTATTTAAAGAAAAAATCCACACCTATCATTTTCACAGACAGAAAAGACTTCTATGGACGATTTGCTATTTTACACTCATGAGCCTTTTGAGGTTCAAGGCTTTTGATCACAGTAATACTTTATAAAAAATCCATTCTTAAATCCTCTTTCTTTAAGTAGATGTTGAAGGTAAGAACTGCCTTACAGAGCATATCATCACCTCAGCTGTCATTACACCATACAATAGCATGTAAGAGCACAGTGTATTTGGGATTGTGTGTGCAGCATGGAATTCACCAGTATTCACCCAATGCAATTGCATAAAAAACAGTGTTTCCTGAGGAAAAAATGCCTGAGAAGCAGAATGGCACTCACTTTTAGTCATTACAGTAAATAATACTTTCCTACCTGTCAGCTGAGGAATTTTATTGAAATGTGTCACACAGAGCAGCTGGTGCAGCCTTCATCTTGTGCCAAGTCACACAGTCACACCTCTGTAAGGTGCCTGCTCAGATCAGGACACTGCTCACAGCCAAAGTCACAGCAATCAGAGCCAGCTCAGGATGGCTGCTAAACCTGCAGCCACGGGTCTTCTACACCCACCCTGAAATGAAAAGGCCAAGGCAGAGGCCTTTCCTCCTCCAAGGAGTAGGAAACCACTCCATAAACCTTGAATATAAAACCAGAAGGTGAAAAAGCTCACAGGAAATTCTCTCACCTTTCCTGGAAACTTGGTCAGGCTTGCCAGCACAACTTGATCCTTGTCCCATACAGAAATCACTGGGTAGGAAAAGCAGTATGTCAGCTCTCAGAAATTCTGAGAAGGAGGAAACAACTCTAAATCCCTCTACCTTTAAGCCTTTCAAATTAACTTTGAGTTTTTTACATTTGATTCAAAACACCTTGTGTAATTTATTACTCATATTTTGTAGAAGGCCAGCAGAGTCAACATGGGCTTACATTCAGTAATAGTGTACATAAAGGTAATCAGGAAATTGGAATGGAAATTAGGTACATCAAGATGATCATCACAGCTTGATGGGACAACATAATAATTCAGTGTCTTATTGGCCCTATATTCAGGGGTTTGTCATTTGAGCACTTCAAGACAAATAAGAGCAGATCACTCAAGCTTGCCTTTCTGAAGTATCCCATAAAGCCCAAGGAATCAGGAAAGGTTAGAGGTGGAGGTAGGTGTTTGGGACCTTCAACTTATTAGAGAATGCTGATTCATCCAAACTCTCTGTGATTCATATATTTTATAGCAATAAAACTTCTGAAGGAAAGGTTCTTGGAAGGAAAATGGCTGTGTTGTTCAAAAAAGAGGCAAGATTTGTGGGATGTGAGCCCAGAAAGTTTTGCTCATGAGTAACTCCCAGTAAGGCTTGATTGTACATTCTCTTCTAACCATGGCTGTCCATGCAAACACCTACAGACAGGCTCACTGGAACAGCAACTACTGGAGTCAAGAGCTACTTGAGAGAATTTTCACTTGAAAAGATGAGGAGTTGATAACCCAAGCAACTGTGCAGCAGGACTGGCTTTGGAGCAGAGACAGCCATCTGCCAGAGGCATGAAGATGCTCCTCATTTAGCTAACCCAGTTGCCCTTCATACAATTAGAAGTGACCAAAAATGTCAATAGTAATTGTCAGCGTATCAAATTTTTTATGTCTGACACCAAATACCAATTGCCTGGACAGCAAGACTACGAAAGAAGCATAATAAACTAGAAATTTATTTTTTTTTTATTAACCTTGCGGTCAGAAAATGGTTGCCCATATCAAATACATATCACTCTTTGAGGATACCGAGGACCCATGTGTAAAATTCTACACCCTAATAATAGCAAGTCACAGCAAAGATTTAAAATTTTTTTTTAACTCAAACATTTACAGGAAAACAAAACAAAGGTCATAATAAATTAAAGTTTAAAAGAAGTTCAAAGAAGGCAAGGAAGAGAGGAAAAAATAATGGATATAGCCAGTAATTACAGTACCATGTGAAGAATGTAGTTAAATACAAAGCTTACCATGCTTTTAAATAGCTCAAAAAAAACCCCAGATGTACAAAAGCCATTTCCAATTTTGATCATTTCCTTAAACATGTCTTTTCTACTGACTCATAGGAGTAATTTGAGGACAACACTTTTAAGAGATGCTCCTATGGAAACACCTCCCTCATGCTGTTACTTGCCATATATTTCACATATAAAAGCAAAGCCACATGACAATTACACCTTTCTTTGAGCATTAGTTTACATTAAAATTCCCTTTTCTCTAGACTACTGCTCTTACATTTTTATGATTCAGATGTATAAACTTGATTAGATCTAGCAGTGACTGCTTGTAACAATAATAACAATTGCCAAGGAAAAGTAAAAAGTACTTATAGCTGTGATGGCTATCATCAAACAACTCAGAGATCTATAGAATTTAATGGCATTATTAAAAGCTGGTATTTCTAGTGACATAGACCAACAAGAAAGTACTTTGTCTTTCTAGTGCTGATCTTAACTTTCCCTCTTTAGAAAAATGCAGCTTCTCTGTAAAACCTTTATTTTTAGTTTCTAGTCCTTCACAATCAACAGAGAGAGACCGGCTTTTCCAGAAGGTGTTCAGAAGGTAGCAACATGCCACAGTACTCCTACAAAAACAGCTTTTTTTTCTCTGCTAATTGAAGAGGCAGCTTACAAAAGTGCTTATTTGAATTCTTTCCCTAAACTCATTTTGTGAACTTAACCAGCACACTGTGACCCCTGCTGACAGATGGGTTACATCAGGACAAGAACTCTGGCATCTTGAGCTCCCAGAAGGCAGTGATAAGCATCTTTCCTGTCCACTGGACTAGGTTAGGGACTTGATGACTTTAGACACAGCAGTGGTGAGTCTTCTCCTTGGCAGGATGGAGCAAAGGCATTGGGGTAAGGCCAGAATACAAGAAAAGCAAAGCACTAGGAATATTAGCAGATGATCCCTCAAAAAAAAAGAAAATGGGGGGGGGTGTGGAATACATACCATGTTTCCAGTTATGACGTAGGCTAGACCACAGTCTGAACTCAGTGTCTACAAATGACCTTCACAGAGGTCCGAGATATATTTACATGTCTAGTGGAGTCAATATTTCAGTTTTTTAATCTACTGCCAAACCAGCTCCAGAACTGAAAGAGTGCAACGCATCTCCCAAGCAGTGCTGCAGGGAGGACATTGTAATTAGTCTGGACATAATCCCATTCTACAGCAGCAATACTCTCCAGGTGCCCCTGCACTGTGGCCACACTGGGGCATTGAACCACACTGATTTCTCTTGGAGACTTCAGCTAGGATGATGCAGAGTGCTTGGCAAACATCAGCACTTTTTGGCGGGGTGAAGAAATATTGGATGTTGACGTTTCATTTACACAGCTCAGGAAAGAAATGTCATGGGATATTTAAACAGGCTAAATACTCAGAAACTCTCATCTGTGTCTGTTGATTGTACATACTACAGAAACTTCAGCTCTGCTTCTGATGACAAACAGCATGCAAGGAATGGGGAGATTATAAACCAGCTTCCCATGACTGCAAGAGGAAAAGAAAAGATAAATTAGATGTTACTTTTAAAAATAATATTTCTTTCCCTTTTAATCAGGGAATTAGAAGTTCTATACAGTTAAGATCCAAACCCAAGCTAAACCTAGCCAATATCTTCTCAGCTCAAGGAAGTGAGAGGAAGACTAGATTTAAAATAAAGACACTCTAAAATATGAGCTTCTGTTCTGACTCCACTGTGTCCATCTTTCTACAGTAGTAGAACTTTTTAGGTTAAGAAAATAAAAAGGCATAGCAGGCTCCTGGTCAATGTAAAGGGTAGTCCAGTTTCACTGTTTGCACCAGCTCAAGTTTCTAGGTTGAATTTTTTGTAGTTCATTTCTGGTATTTCTAAAAGAATCTGAAAGAGGTTGCATCAGCTTTTAAAGAGCTCTACCTGTTGCTCTGGATCTATGTGTATGTTTCAAAATTCTTTTAGGCTTATTTTAACTATTCTCAAAATTCAACTTGCCTTCTAAAGCAGTTTCCTTTATTCCAGAAGTAACATTAAGGTTTTAAATAGATACTCTTACCAACTGCTGAACAGCAGCAAGTCTCAGGCTCCTCCCCTGCTTATGTTGGTCTCCTTTGGTTCCATTGCTGGAACAGAGCACAGACACCTCTGAGGGAGCAGAAATTCAGAGTGGTTGGTGATGCCAACACACCAGTGCTAAGCAGTGTCTGAACTACCAGGTTGTATGTGATGGGGAGCAGCATTTCTGTAGTGAAACTGCCTCAATTTTGGCTCCAAACACACGGCTCTGTGTGAAGGCAGTGTTTATGAACAGGTGAGCTTGAGTTGGCACTATTCAAGCCTTTCTTGAGCCATCACTCAGTGTCTGGTGCAGGCCTGTCCTCTGTGACTTAGAAGCCCAAATTCCACAGACATCTAATGAGACTGTTTTTGACATTACCAAGGGCTTAATTTTACTATGACAAACACGCATCTTCTGCCCAGAATAGACAAGTTACAGGCACACATGAGGAACCACAACAGTGCATGCTTCAGGGGACATCTTCAGTGTCCCTTATTCTCTTAGCTGTTCATGTGGTTGATCACCAACAGTCTTCATGTCTCTGAATACAATTAAAATACAAAATAAAGCAGTATAATAACAATAATATACATACAGAATAACATGAAAGAGTTCAATTTTTAAAAAATTAGCAATTAAAATAAAAATAAAATCTAGCCTTTGAAGAGAACAGGCAGGGGTGGGATTGCAGGCTGTGAGAGACAGATCTCCAGATCTCTTGCATGGGCAGCAGGGCTCCAGAGTTACACTGGCAGCTGTGCAATTTCCAGAGCAACAGAGGAGGTTCATAATCAGCTGACAAGAGGTTTAACCTCTGAGGCATTGATGGTGTTAAATACAGTAGTGTAGGCTCCATACACTTACACTTCAGCACAAAACTCCTGCAGAACCATCTCTCTCCTTTTCTGTGGCTCTATGCTCTGCTATTCACTTGTTAAGATTTTCACCAAACACAGGTAGTAAATTATCACCCTCATTTATAATAATCATGCTTGGAGGGCTTTGCTAAGAGGAACTTGTTTTGCTCTTGTGTTTTCTCCTCTGTGCTAATAGCCTCATAACCAACAAACAGATGGAGCTGAAATACAGCTCCAGCAGAAGAGTGATGTTAATGGACTCCCCCCATTTCACACAATGGGAAAAGAACATGAAAAAGGAGTGCCAGAATATAGTTTTTCACAACAGCTCTACTTCTACTGAGCAGTATCTGAATGACCAAGTGCCTTCAGCTGAGATGGCACTGAACCACAGATAAAGACAAAAGCTGAGAAGCCTCAGGCTTTTCCGGCCCCGAAAAGACTGCAGACTAAGCCTTGAACATCTAACCTTGCTTCATTCCCGAAGAGACAGCTTTATGATCTCATTAAAAGAATTGTTTTGTTTGGAAAGCTTGTTAGCCTTCCAGATAGAGTCAGCTTAGCTGAAAACCTATCTATCAAAGTTTTATTTGATTGCAAAAAAGATAGACCAAATAAAAAGGCTAAGCAAACACCAGCCCAATAAGAAGACTTACATACTCAGGGATCCCAGATCCTCTCTTTGTTTTCTTTGGCTTTAAAGTCATGATTATTCATTACTATTTTTAGCACCAGCCACATGCTTCTCTGAATATTAAAGAAACAAGCAGCATCACATTCCTACAAGGAAAGGAAAGTCATACAATACAGCATCTCAGCCTAGTTCCTAGTATGGAAAGAGTGAGTCCAAGTAAATGAATAATACCCCCTGTGAAGTTTGCAGGTACTGTGCCTTGACCAGGCATGTTCCTGCCCCTGCTGGTATAGAATTGGCCCCAACTATCTTGATTGCTGGCCCATTGATCAAAAGGCATAGTTTTTGGTCAGCAACACCAGCTCCCCACCCACTGATTTCTCAGGGAAGAGCTGGAGCTTCCTCCTTCACAAAAATAAAATATCAAGAGAGACAGGTCTGGATAAAACAGCCTTTGCAAGAAACAACTTCAAGAACAACAAACAAACAGCAGGTTTTAAATTGGTATAATACCCAACACTGCAGGTATTTGCAATTCTGACCAATTAAGTGCTGCACGCTCAGGATGTCTAAAGTATAGGTCTTATTTTGGAAAATTGAGAAAGTTGAGGGAGTACAAACCAGTGAGCATTGGTTTGCATAGCAGATATTGCAGGAAAGAGGGGCAAGTGAAAGGCTGCAGTTTGATTTCCTCACTCATAGTAAACAGCCCATTTCTCACTACAGTAAGAATTAAATCAGCTGGCCTATAGAAAAGCTGTCTCAACATAAATATTAGAATAGAATAGATGTATTTTCCACTTGTAGACCTGGACCTGCTCCAGAAAGACAAGATGAAACAGTCGCTTAAAAACTCAGGAAAGGAGAACCAGTGAAACACTTGGGTGATTTGTCCCTGATGGAGAAAAAAGCAATGGCACTGACACTAGTTTATTTATAAGTTAGAGACTGCCATCCACTCTGCTTTCTCTTCCAAACCAGAAACTGCAGCTGCCATACTTTGTTGCTTGTGATGATAGTTTTAGTTGTTTCAGTGCCTGAGAACATGCCCTATAACCCTGAAATACATTCAAGAAAGTGTAGAGCTCTATAAAAGCAACAACTGAGGAAAGATTTGGTATAGATGTAAGAGAAAATTATTATTTATTATCTCATCTGATTTGTGCAGCTGCAGTTTCTGAACTTGACCAAATAACTTATCATCAAACCCATAATTTTAGATTAAATTGAAGCATCTAGTACATAGAAAATACTTAATCTTGGACAAAGAGGCCAGAAGATGAGAATGCCAATAAGTACTCGAATTGACTGTTTCCAGGTAAATGATCCTCAGTTAAAAACATGAATGGCACATAAAGCCTCTTTGTCCATCATTAAGAGCTTGAATATTTTTCCTCATACAATGAAATTAAGTATCTGGTACTAATCAAATTCTGGTTTGAGCCTACTTATAACTGTGTCTGCCAACCTGCCAAGCTGAAAAAAAAAATTGGGGAAAAAAGGAATTTAAGGGCAGAGCAAGTAATTTTTCCACGACAATTTTTTACTTCAGGACTGAATGCTGTGGTCAAATACACATAGAAATCCATTTTTCATTATCTGTATTCATTCTACTATGCTTATAATTAGAAGATAAATTTTAATGGCTTTTAAATTGCAAATAGAAATTCACAGATAAGAAATACAAATTATGCTAAAATGTGGAAGAAAAACCATTGCAAAAATTAAAGAATAATTTCTATGTCTATTCGTTTTGTCCTACAGTTTCTCCTCCATTATTTACCTTACACATTCCTACTACCAGACCTTTCCCATGTCAAGCAAATGTGTTTACATTGAAGAATACAACAGCAGTGGCTGACAATAGGTATGTGTACTAACACCCTTTTCCCACAGCTGATGAAGTTTTAATTAATCTCTACCATGTATTTACTACATCACCTGTGGCCATCTGATATCACCTATGCTGGCTGATAGTCAAAGATTTACTTCCCCACAAGGAAACAACTGGATCACACAAACCTTGTATGCACTCAGCTCTGTTCACCATACCTCAGTTATAACATCACCAGAGATGCACACATTCCTACCAGGAAGAGCAAATCAATAGTGGTGCCATAGAAATACTGCAATGCCTTTGCCTAATCATGAATTTCTGTAAAACAACAGATGACAACCAAGCATGTTTTTTTTTACTGTCCTTGCTTTTTTTGTCTTTGTTCTTTCCAGAAAGTGTTTACATACATAAATCAAAAGGGTGCTCAGCAATAATGAGAGCCAGGTTTTGCACAGGTTCCCCAGAGGACACAAAGGGTGTGGAAGGTGCCCCTGTCCCCATGCAGGAGGGTGGTGGGGCTGGAGCCCGTGGTGCTGCAGCTCTGCACCACCAGCACAGCCCACAGCAGGCACTCAGCCTGCCCTGCACAGCACCCTGCCCCTCCAGGAGCTGCAGTGGCAGACACCAGAAAGCCCCACCACGCAGCAGAGCATCATCCCTGTGATGGGTGAGCAGGCAGAGGATTTGTAAGGGGTGGTCCCACACCAGTGGCAGTGCTGCAGCCCCAGGTTTGGGAAAGCTTGGCTACTTCAGAAACAGGATTTCTCAAACTTGTTTCTGTTATGTCTACACTTACTTAACAAAAGGTGTTGGGCCACACCCTACCTCATGCTAGGTGACATTCACATGTAATGCAACATCTAATTTCATGAAACCTGTCTTGCCAAAGTTTGCAATGACCTCAGCCAAGGTGCTGCATTCCCACCTTCCTTTGACACATGCTGTTCTTCTGCTGAGTTATGTTGCCTTCCTTTTCCTTCACTGCCAGCCTTCTGCTTTTTCTTTAACTCTCTTACAGTTCTCATAAAAGGCACTTGCCTTTTCAAGTCCTCTGCAACTCTCCTCTGCTTTCTATTAGCATCTTACAGACCTTGATTTCTTTCTCTTCAATAATTTCTCCCAGAATCCCAAGTGCAAACAAATTATAGCTACAATGTTCATAGCACTGAACTGTTAGAGGTAGAGAAAGTCTTACACTTTTTTTAAGTTAGACTCATTCACAAAAATAAAGATAGCATCTTGTGTTAGAGAGCTTGTCCCGTGTTTTGGTGACTGGTTTTGTACATGACTTCCCTAAAATTTTATATACAGTATAAAAAATTAACCAAGCCAGAGTTATTGCTGAGCTGAATTAATTTATGTTCTTAAAATAGACACTTCAATTTCCTAGAATCAAAGAATATCTGAAGTTGGGAGGGACCCATAAGGATCATCGAGTGCAACTTCAAAAAGCTGGGGAACAAAATATGACCCGGTAGCATATTATTTAAGAAATTATATGGCATATAACAAAGACTTACAGGTAAACAAGAAGCAGCATAACTTTTACATGTGCAGGCTTAACACAGCTGGACTTTGGTTTATGAAGCTTTTTATGCTTTCACATCATTCCTTGAGAAGCACATCTGCAGGTTACTTACAGAGATAGTTGCCAAGTGCCCTGCTCTGGGCATTATGAGCATGGAAATAGGAAGCTACACCCATCATGAGACAGCTCTTGGCCCTTCTGAAACAAGTGTCAAAATCTCCACTGACAGCTCCAGCTGGCCTTTCGTCATCTTGTTTAAACTGAGTGTAGCCTATTTTTGAAGCTTGATAGCCTTTGTACAGTCTGAACTAGATGGGAGCATTTCTGTGCTCACAGTAACCACAAGCACTTCCAAAAAGAGCAGAACAACATAACAGCTCTTAAAAACACCAACAATAAGAAGCAGTAATTGATTCTACACATGAAGTCACCTGAGCTAGCTTTGTCTCAGCACAGCTCTTAGACTTAATGCTCCACCAGTGGCAAAGCCTGCATCAGCCCGAAGAGGCAGGAGTGACAGCAGGTGGAAACAGCACTGGAGACAGGATTGGGTGAAGCCTGGTCTCCTGTATTTGTGATGACCTCAGTGCCACTGCCTACCACCAGAAGTGCCATTTCTCCTGAACAAACAGAGACAGAAAACAGGAAAGCTTTGAATGGAAGGGTAGACGGGGGTAAGAAATTACAATTGAGAGGGAGGGAAAAATTAGGGGAAAAGGCATTTTATTTCACAGTTGCTATCCAGATTGCAACAGGAACCAGCTAAACAAACAAAATGGTAAAAAGATCTTGGGGCACTGATGGGAGACAGAACAAGGACACCTACAGAGGCCCAGAAAGGAGAGTGGTATCTGAGCAGGGGCAGGGATTTACAGGTAAGAATCTCAGAGAGCTTGGGTAGTGATTTCTACAGTGAGCTCAGGGCGACATCTGTGCTGGCTGAAGACTGGTAGAAGATTCATAAAGAGAGCAGAGGAGATAGTAAATCAATCAGGGTGCACAAGGGACAGGGCTAGGTCCAGCTCAGATTGTAGAGCTAGAGAGAACATGAGCAGCTTGGGGAGAGGGAGGAAATGAAGGAATAATTGAGCCTGTGCGACCAAGTACACGGTTTTCTTCATCCCCTGGGATACAAGACAGCAGTCAGGGCCCTTTTCAGCCTTTCCTCATGTCCAAACTACAGTGCTACTTCCTATTTCAAAGCAGCACACTTGTTTTGAAGGGGAGTGCCTGTAGGAATGAGAGTAAATATCATGTTATTAACCATCTCCTAGCCCAGAAGCAGCTACAGTATATTACAAGAAAGTTGTATCTTTTTGTACATTCCTTTCTGATCTTTGAGTTCGAGCAGTGGGGTTTAACCTAATTATAATGCTGTTTATTATACTAACACTCATTATAGGAAACAAGAACGCAGAGCTTTAGAAACTGTAAACAAGAATCATCAATATTATCTAATGATTCACCTAACCTGGTTTAGGAAGCTGTAGAACTCATTAAGTATATTTCAGCAGACAGTTGGCCATGAGATATAATTCCTAAGAGTTTCTGCAAGGAGACTTTTCCACATTATTTCAAGCTTACAAAAATAGTAAATTACAGAAAAGTATAATTAATCAAATCTCATTACTGATTTCATTAGTGCAGTAACAAATACTGTTATCAGAGTAGGAAAGCACTTCTAAATCACTGCTTTTTAACAAAGATGAAGTTGACCTCAGAAGAGGTCATCTGAAACCAGACAATTAGACATTAGCTTGATGAATTTGTTGATTGTCTTTCTGGTCTGGCTATTATGCCACTAGCATCTAGCTACAGGGTAAGAACACACAGCCAGTGCAGGGGGAAGAGGACAGGGCAACACTGCTGTGATAACACGTTCTCAGATCAGTGTACATTAGAAATGAAGGCTGACCCCGCTGAATACAATGATCAGCTTCCTGAATTTAGCAATCAACTTCTTCATCAATTGTATTCCAATCATTCCTATTTGTGTTTGAGAGGGTGGATATTACATAGAATTGTTTCATATGCAGAAAAAAAACCCCCAACATTTAATTTGCATTTAGGAAAGAAAAATTAGTAATTTTTAAGACAAAAAAATTATAATCTGAGGACCCAGTTTTCCTGTTATTCTTGGGATATACAACTTATATCTGCTGAGTAAATAGAAACAGTGCTCAACAAAACAATTTGGTTTTTTGGATGTGAATAAGTATCTTTTTACTACACACATGCTTACACACACATGCACAAGTATATCTTTGGAAAAGACTGCTTGATAACTGCACATCCAGATTGTTATATTTCAGGAGAGACAAAACCAAACTAAACAGCAACCATTAAAAATTAATTCCTCACTAACCTGTACTGATATGTTTTTGCCAAAACCAGATGAGGATCATGCAGTCCCCACAAAGAAGAGTTGCTTTTGCCTCCCTTACCTGAGAGTTCCCAGACACAGCCCACTACCTGGAGCTGGGAACACAAGTTTCACAGCACCAATGTGTCAGCCAGGTGTGGGCCAAGTTCTGAAATTTTGTAAGGCAAGCTGGAGGAGGAGAGAAGGTTGGGTCCTAGCTTCTCCTCCCTCTATCAATTTTACAATCAGCTTTAGAAATGCAGTTTCCATTTAATACCACTGTCGCAGTACAAATAGCATTAATATAGATAGAGCTTCTTGGCAGTTATTTCTATGTCAGCTTTTGGAGTTCCCTTACTGTGTTTGAAGTTAACATCTTAAAAATAAGATGAAGAAGTTGCGAGTTTTGCTTTGGAAGCAGGAAGAAACTCACTAGAAGGTTCCTTGTCTCTCTCTGCTTTATGATTTTAAGTAGAGCCTACACCTTCAATACTGTCATATTGAATCATCTGAAAACTGAACCCTGACCTCATATACGGGACATTATTGGACTTTGCTTCTGAGGTCTTCATTTAACAGCAACATTTCTGCTATCCTAGACATATGCCTTCATCCTACACCTACAATTATTTCACAATAGTGACAGGTTCAAAATATTAGTAAAATTATCTGTGATTTTTTTCCCATGTTTAACCATCTTCTTCCCATTATGAAGTTTTTGATTTCATTTATTTATGGTAGGTAGGAGCTTGCCACCATCCCTCCTACACCCTTGTATCTCCTTGTCCTTCTCTAGCACCAGAGTTGCTGACCTCACAATCAGGTATATGAAGACCACCACGAAGGACTGGCCCAGGCACAGGACTCCAGACTAAGTTTTATGCTTGAACTGTCTGTTTGACTGTTGCTAAAATAGCCTATTACAGAATATAGGGAACCAAGGCCACGACCTTGTATTTTGGATATGCTCTATATTCAACAGCACTTCTTTTCAAGATGCACTTGCATCTGCACATAGGTAGATTGCAATTCAAAATCAGACTTAAATTAGCTTAAGTTATCTTCAATCATGAATTCAACATTGGATCTATAGTGGTTAGCAGCTCTGGAAAATACCTTCCTGGAATAAATGATTCATAAACTTGTGGTGTTTGGGGCTCCATATACAAAAATTACACAAATTACTTTTATTTGTCACAGGAGGGACTGATAATTTATGCTTACTGAAGCAACTGTACAAAACAGGTGGAAGAGATGCAAGTGATTTGCCAACTGGCCTGCCAAAGATTTTGGTTTTACCTCTATGAAATGAACTAATTTTGGTCTACTTCCCCAATGCAGGTAACATCTTCATGCACATTCTGTGTTTCTGCTCACACTCCTACCTTCTACTTCATGTCTGCACTTCAGGGATGTTGTAGAACTCAAGAACTCAAATATTAGCAGCTACATATTCTGAGGAAGCATCAGAAATTTAGGATACATTGTGCATCTTACTCTCTTCAGCCTCCTTTGGAGAATGATCATCCTCCACCTCTTCCTCTGGGACCACTTAAAGAAGATGAATCAACTCATAACTTGACACACCTAATTATCCCGGGCTGCTAATATTCAAGGATGCTGCCAGACAAAGAAGAGGGCGTAGCTGTCATTCAATAATGCTTTCCTGATCTCAAATCAAAGGCCTTGCTTTAATTAGTCATCTAATTAATTTAGGTCCAAATGAGGCTTTAGAGGAAAAAGCAAATCCAGATGAGACATCATAAATGTGCAATTAGAAGCTGTTCACTCATCTTATAATTACTAGATATTTTCAAAGCAAGCCTTATAACAAGGCTGAGATCCCCTATTGTTTCTAACAGGAAAGGAAGAAATGGCTTCTCTAATCATCTTATTTTGAAATGAATTTATATAGAACTTGACTAAATTAATAAATACAGTAACCTAAAAAGTTTAGAAACCTACTAAGAGAGATTTTGAAATTTTTTAAAACAGCTAAAATTATTAGAGTGATGAGTAATCAAATTCTTTGCTTTGAAACAGTTCTAGCAATTGTCCTGTATTTCCTGGTTTACTGATTATTGAAAGGCTGATCATATTTTTAATTTAGAACTTCTAACAGAGGGAATCATTAATCCACCCCAAACATCATATTTCAGCAGAGATTTGTACTGGATGGGTTTCAGCATTAAGTTCAATATTCAGCTGTATTCTGGTACCAAGTGACAAATGTTAAACCAATATTTAGTTTCTTACGCAAGTTTCTCCTTCGCTTTGGTCCAAACTCTCTT
The DNA here is from genome assembly GCA_013400855.1 of Buphagus erythrorhynchus. NCBI lineage: Eukaryota > Metazoa > Chordata > Aves > Passeriformes > Sturnidae > Buphagus > Buphagus erythrorhynchus. The sequence goes on from VZTT01000040.1 coordinate 65,521, forward strand.
TCAGCACACGCTGCCCACTAATCTTGGCAGAAAGGATGGCAGAAGGAGTGCAGCATTATATTCCCAGTCTTTATTTTCTGGAGACAGCAAAGAGATGCAGCTGAAGGGTGCTTTATTCTTCCAGCTACAGCAAGAAAAGGTGAATGAGATGAGAAGAAAGAGTGAGCTGCAGCATAGTAGGATTTCAGCAACAGGAAAACTGGCTTGTCTCTCTTCCTTTGTACCTGTCTAGTGCTTATCTCTGAGGCAGCACTGCTTACACAGACTACAAAAATACAGCAAAGACTAAAAAAAAGAGTGGCCTTCATGCCATGGCTTAGAAGGTAAATCCCTATGCAAGTGAAAGAAAGGAAAGAATTATGGTCTGTGTTCCCATCTCTGTTCTCATTTCTGGACCCCCACAGTCCACCATCTGGGCTAGCACACAGCACACTACTTC
>VZTT01000040.1:99840-110738 GCA_013400855.1 Buphagus erythrorhynchus
CCGGGCGGGGCGGGTGATGCCTCAAGCGGGGCGGGGCGGGCTCCGGAGCCGCTTGAGGCGGGTGATGCCTCAAGCGGGGCGGGCCTCGGCAGCGGAGTCGCCGCAGCGCCGAGCCCGGGCGGGTGGGTCAGGCTTTACCCGCTCCGCTAACTTAGCAAATAAAGTACCGCTTTGGTTTTTTTTAAGCCCCTTTTCCATTTGGAGAGAAATTTTTAAAAAAATCACAAGCCATCCTGAGAGACGACGGTAACTAACAGAGACTGAATTCCTAGAACTCGTTGCCTTCCCATCACCTACACTGACTTCCTCCCTTGCCCCGCATCGTCCAATACCAACATAAAATCAGAGCATTCTCCAGTACCTCACCTCTCAGCAATAAGCCCCTTAACGTCCAACACCCACCAAATTAGACAAATAGGTAATCCTAGGTCCAAAATTACCACATTATACAAATACATGGTAAGGGCCGCGGTAGTTCACTTAGTTGTTTTGGGGTTGGTTTTTTTTTTTTTTTGGTACCAGTAATGATGCATAATAAAGGAACTATCACTTAATTCAATCAGGTTTTATTCTGGATGTTAGCAGTTACATTTTTAGAAAATGGGACAAAAGGCTGACAATAAAAAAATAAATTAGCAACTATGTAGAAGCAACACAAGTCATGTCTTTTTTTTCTTATTCTTTACTTTCCTCTTGGAGAATATGGCATGCTTCATAGCTAATCTTTTACAGATGCTCATCTTTACTCTCTTTCGAGTTTTCTGCCCTTTCTTTTTATCAGATCTGTAAAACAAAAAGATGAACATAGAGATTAGAATAAAATGAAGAACACATTTCTCTGTACAAATACACTTATTTAAAAAAATGAACTTATTTTAAAAAAGTATATTAATTTTGTGGCAGTATGTGAAGGACTGTCACAAAAAGTACAAGGAACATTCCATTTCAGAATGTTATGATCTTTCAACTTCACAAAGCTGTCCACTTTATTGCCATTATGCATTCATTTTATGTATTTATTCAGCATTTACATTTACACAGATATTGAAAACAAGAAACTCATTCATGAAGCTCAAAAAAACACACATAGAGTTTCACGCTGAATATTTAGTGCATGAATATATAATAGAAAGACTTAGAAGAAAGTACATGAAGTTTAACACGATTAGGAAACATCCTGCAATTAGTACAGGACCTAAATACAACTAGCAAGTGGATTGTTTTCTGTCTCTGACAAAAGATGTCATAACACAAAACACTGAATAATTATAACAAAACATACAAAATTTTTATTAGAAAAAGAAATCTAAGTTATCTTCTGCAATGAATCAGCAAAAGAACTAACTGATGGCCTGAAAGTACTAAAACCATTCTGGTACAACTGACAGAACAGTATCTTCCTTAAAAAAAAAAGCAGATGAGGTTTCATAAAATTCTTTTAGCATCCTTTTTAAATTTTTTAGCAAAGGAAAAAGAAACTTTAAGAGATGGAATTTTTATCAAAGAGATATAAAATGAAACATTGCTACCTTTTCTGTCTATTACTCCCTAAGCAAAACCCAGTTTAGTATCAGTAGGACATGAAGCAATACACCTCTACCCATCTCCCATCTAGTAGGCACCTGGTGAGTCTCGGGATTCTGATACAAGAGGGTGATTGTCTGAGTCTCACTGTGTAACATAGGTACAGCTTTTGGGAGGGAAAATTTGCCTTCCACTGCCACAGCAATTCAAGTCCAGAATCACAGAAAAACCTATTACTCTGGAGACAAATTTATAGAAGTACAGTCAGTTATACTGAACTGGAAAGACTGAGCCACCTGCTGGATCATCTCTTAGGAAATCCCCTTTCCTCTATTCAGTTAGTTCCATCTGAAGACAACCACACACCATTTACTTGGGTCTCTGATACATACAGGTATGTGTTCAGTGTTGTTCTGTATGTAACAAAAGGACAATCATGGAAGAACAGAAGTACTCCATGTGAACCTCACTAATGGTGGAAGTTTAGATCATATGACAAAAAGCACCTGAAATATCAGAAGGAAAAAAGCAAAAATATGCTATGACAAAGCAAAAGAGACAAGAAGCAATAAAACCATTATAGTGACTCTTTTCTCTGCCCTTTTATGAGGAATTCAAAGGGGATAAAAGTGTTCCATTACTTCAATTTTCAGTAATCTTGACAGAGCTCCATGCACCAGTCACCAAGTTCGCAATTCATATCAAATAATTTTGAAAGAAAACCCAGAGAGGGAATTGGGAGCCCCAGTAGGTGACCAGCCTCTTATCATACCCTCCCTTCAGTAAATACTCCCTAGCAATGCAGCAAGTGGGCAATAGTGAAAGCTGACATCAGCACCTAAAGCTAAAATACACCTCTTTCTGAACTGATTCCACGACATAGGCTCTCATCTCATCTGAATGCTGTGTTGTACTGTATTAATGCAACATCACACTTACTGACAAGCTGTTCTCCTGCGGGAGAGACTGGGACAGGCACTGCGCTTGTGACCTGCCTTGCCACAAACAAAACAGCCAACATCAGTCTTCTCACAGCTGTGCTTCTGAAGAGTGCAGCAGTTGCAATTGCTACAGTGAAACCAAGCTGCAAAATATATATTACATGATTTATTATCTCAGAAAAGTTTAAAACAAACATTCTGAAACTAAGCTTTAAATACAGGCCACACTACCAGGTTTTTAATTCTGGATTAGCTTTACAGAGATGGATGTAGTCACTTTCTGGTCCTTTATCACATTACTAGACATATTGTGCAGTTATGTGTGATTTTTTTTGCTATTAGAACTTTTATCTTCTGTGTCATCTTCAAAAGAAAAATAGTGCAGATGTTGCAATGCACTTACAGATTTTTATTTTTGTAACAGTAACAAAGATAACTGCTTCAGCTATTTATACAGAGGTATAAATACAACTAAATTTGTGCATGAAACAATTTTTTCGTGATCTCTCAAACATTTTAGTAATTGCCTACTTGTTTATGAAATTCAAAGTTTACAAAATTAGGAAACACTTGTGAGACAAATGGAAATATTTCTGTTTTGTCATGATAAATATAAATGGAAATTAGTTTGCCTTGACAAGAATTTATTCCATTTCCACACAGTACAAATACACCTAAACTAAAGAATAGCAACCTGTATGAAATCAAGACTTTTGGTTTATTCTATGTCTTCTGAATTACCACATTTTACTTCTTTCACAGAATACTTTGTCATCTGGTTTGGAATCTCAGTTTCTTTGGACTAAGTGCACTTTTATTCAGAAAATATTTTTCTGTACTTACAGGGTTTTACACATTTTTTGCAAAGAACACAATGTTTCCATTGTCTGCCATCCTGCAAAAGGCAAATAAATAATTTTCTTTATTGAACCCCCCACTGATTCTATCTTAAAACAGAACTACTTGTGTACGGTCCCCACTGTTTACAGGAACAACTCCTCTGTAGGAAGGACTGTAACTCAGAAACAACAGTCCTGAGAATCTGTGAAAACCACAGATTAAATTTTGAAATTAGCAAGTTCTACAACTTCAAAGCATAAGAAAAAATGCATGTGTCAAGAGACCACAGCTGGGTAAGTTCTGGTCTAAGTGGCAAGCAGCAAACTTGTCCTGTCCTCTTTCCAACACAAAGGAATTAATTCCCAGTGGGTTATGGAAGACGTACTGTGAAGGCAATAGTAAGTCTATGAAACTGAATGGCTGTGGGTTTCCCATGGAATTCAGTATCAGAAAAGGTTTTTAGCAAAGCAAGTATTACAGAGGTTGTTATCTGACTATTGCTAAAACTTCCATTCAGAAAGAAGGGAAAATACTTACTTTTGATGTACATGAATTGCATATGTCACAGTGCCGGTTACCAGAACTAACATATCGCTGACATACAGTGCAAAATCTGGGGGAAAAGATGTACTGGTCCACTATTTGCTCCAAAACAATTAAATTTATATAACTTTAACAATCAATATAAGGACTGCAAAATCACTTCATTGAATTAAAAATTATATCTTTGCTGCATAAATGACCACTTAGGCCATTTACATATGGTACATCCACATAGTAAAATTCAGGTCAAATTATCAACAGTATCAATAGTAAATGAAACTAAATCCACTGTCTTCGATGCTTCTCTCACAAGTTCATTTTTTACTACTGTATTAACAGCTGATTATCAGACATAGCTGTAAATCTCTCTTGTAGATGTAGACAATAATTCCTACAGACAAAACAAGGAATTTCATCATTCTGCACTGGAAAATTTAAATGTCTTTTTAGACATTTCACCTCTCCTACACATTGTTTATATAATATGCAACTTTAGAATGAGAAACAAAAATTGTGCTCTTAAGCCTGGCATCCAAGTTAGGCAAGACACTACTGAATAGCACCATCCCAAACTCCTTTGGAGACTTTACGTCCTACTTAAGAACGAAGATACTTTTAAAAGTCACCTGAGCATTAATACATCTTACCTATATCCCTCTTCTTCAGGAAGTACAATCATACTTGGGGTAAGGTTCGTGAAAATACGGACAGGAGACTGTCTACGACCTGTCTTGCCATGTTTATACAGTGCATGATTATCATAGTCCACCTAGAAAAATAAAACCATAAAAAAGAGTCTTAAACTGAATGCTAAGCATGGGCAGAGCTATTTACGTATTTATTATCTTTATAAGTGCCTTATGAAATGTTTGTGTTTATATGAAAGACTGTAACCCTAAATCAGATTACAAATTCTACACTGAGTTTTTTGTCTCATTTACTTGTAAATTTGTGCAAACACAGTATTAGGCTAGACTCACAATACTTCAATAATCATATTGTACTTATGCCTTTTTGCTTGTTTGAATGGGATACATAAGATAACATTGCAGCTGTTTACAAGAGCAACCTGCTAAACGAGAAGGATCCATACAGTTTGGACTCTCAGTACAGGAGATGACATCTAACCCATCTCAGAATAATTAAAAAGTTGCAAATCCAATTAGCCTGCTTTTTCCAGCACTGCCTTCAGAGACTTGTCACAAAAACTCTCAGCTCTGAACACTGGCAGGAATGCAGAGTCTAGCCTAACATGAGTTTTCCATTTTCTTCAACAAATTTTCATTCTACAAGACACGAATACATTGTCCAGAGCATCAATGTCAAAATTCATGCAAAATTTCATGTTACATGAAAAAATAAACCTTGAGCATCATGAATACCCATGCCTGAGCTCTCAAAACACACTGAAGTATGTGTGGCTTAAACTATGCACAGAATGGACACAATACTGAAGAAGCTGATGCCAGATTATTGCTTTATTGCTGACAAATTCACGTATTAAGTAATTCCAAACATTTCCATCATTGTAATGGTATTCTGATTCCAGCAGTTTTGGAGGTGAAAGACCTTAATTTTTTAATGTATATGTATTTTTTTTCTAGGGCTGGGCACTACCCACTGACACTTCAACATCTGTGAAAAATCAAATACTCGTCATCAAGTTACCTCTCACCTCTGCAACAAGCATCTGTCAGAATTAGTGCAAATTGTGTTATACTGAAAACCTTGCAGAAGAAACGAGTTCATGGATAAATGTCAGATGAGTTCAAGATACATACCAGGAACATGATCAAGGTATCACAGATATGACTAATAGAAATACAGAATCCAGGCTTCACATGAGCAAGGCCCAGCTACAGAGAAGCACTGCCATTGCACCTGCTTTCACTCATATTCCTCTTCCCATTGCACACAACTGGTATTCAGCAGATTCACTGGGTTCAGCCATACCTGGTAATCCATCATACTGAAGCTTGGGAAAAAGTCAAGAATGCGAGACTCAAAGAAGTATGGAAATATCCAGAACATGGGCATCTCTTTGTTGTCATGACCTAGTAATGAAAAGAGTTTGGTGTACATAGCAGAATAACATGCAGCATGAGAAGTTTACAGTGAACATTCCAAATACATAAACATGGATATGTACATCAAGTTGGGCAGAAGAAGTATCTCTCTTAGGCAACAGAAAGTTTTGGCATATTTCACATGTGGAGATGTAAGTGCCATGTAACTAAATTCTTGATATCCACTTAGGTTGCTAAGAAACAGTAGTGGTTTAATAGCTTATTTTTCTCTACCTTTAAAATCCATTTTAATTGCAAAGTAGATTTGAAAAAAAATAGGAAAAGTTTTCAAGACATTGAGAATTGGGCATTACTGAACTAAAAATATCAAGAGAGTAAATTAGATATATGGTAGTTCATCTTTAGAAATTATAACATGAGTGTGCTTACATTCACCTGAGTAACAAGAATCATAGACTTATAAATAGGTACTTTTTCCTTAAAGTGATATTACAGCACAAGCCACTCATCTGGCTGTAATACTTACCTTCTTTTTCTGTCTCCCTCCACATTGCCATCAGTTTTTTAAAACTAGAAGCCAGTGCTTCCACTAAACCTCCAAATGGGGGATCAGTTACCATAATGACTCTTTCACCATTCTCTTCATACAAGAATTTCCTGCAAGTTTCACGTGCAGCCTGTAAGAAACAGAGGTTAATTTCCAGAAAGAATTGTAAACATATTGTCTCTTGCAATAAACCACTCACTGTAGAAGTTTCAACTTTGAAGATGGAACTTTTTTCCCCTCTTGTGAAGGTGAATTTCCTCTTGAGTAGCATTAAAAAACCTCACAAAAAATGCACCTAGATTTGAAGGATGGAAACAAGTGCCCTGTTCAGCTAACATATAAAAACATTACTGAAAATCAAAGAATGAGACTGCCTCCTTTTCAGTAGTTCCCTTCCACTCAATTCAAAGTTGACTATTAAATTTATGCTAACTAATGTTGCTTACACACCTTAATTTCTGCTTTTATTAAAATGTTCTTAATTAATTCATGTTTTCCCATGATGTTTTCTACTAGACTAGTCATGAGTTTCTTACAAAATTTTGCATCAACAACATGCATTTTTTTACCACAGCACTCAATAAACACCTGGCCTTACCTCTCCACCAAAAAAATGATGATTGAACATATTGTAGTGGCAGAATTCATCCTCTGTGTAAAATTGTGAATACCTGTAAAACAAGTTTTGATAGTAGTAGAAAAATATAAATAACTTTTTGTCTATCCTAAGGGGTAAATGAGAGTGAAAAAAGGCCTCAAGAAAAACATCATCTTTGGGTTCTGATTACTGAGAACACATAACAATACTGAGAAATTATTAAGTATACTTATTTTTCTCATCAACTGGATGTCATTTGTGTATGTGTACAGGAACAGAGATGCAGAGACCAGAAAGGGCAAACAACCACCAATTTATCTCTTAAAGCAGTAAGAATACACATCTTTGTATATGTTCTTCAGGTACACAAGCATCTGTTAAAACCTACCTGAAATCAATATCTAGCAGAAGGCTTCTAACATTGAATTCTTCTTCTTGTGATGCTTTTGATTGGATCATTTCATGAAGCCTGAAGTATAATTGAAACAAAGAAATTTAACACATAATCACCGACTTCAGAAATGATCTTGCAAGACAAGAATGCCTGGTACTTCACTAAACATAAATCAAATAGATAGAGAAAACAGGAGTAGTCTAAACTTGGGTGATTCCATTCAGCTGTACTCAAAGTTAGAAAAATAGCTTAGTCTTAAAAAAGATAAGAAGTCAGTGGAGCCTACTAGATCACCTCACACAAAAAAAAAGTATAAGGCAAGAAACTCAATGTCACTTCCATAAGTACCAAAGAGATCTGAAGTGTGTATGTGTTATTTCCAGTGCTGCCAGTCTTCTCTGGTATCTTGTAAATTCAAAGCTAGAGCCCACTAGATACTTGGATAATCCCAACCAATTAAAGCATAGCGAACCTCTTATTATGGGAGGATCATTGACTATGTAATCATTAGTAAGCAGTACAGTTTTAAGAGAGAAATATTATTTGAATGTGTAACAATTCTCATTGATGTACCTGGGTGTTCCAACAGAGAGCACTCGTCTGAATCCTAAATCTATAAGGAGATTCAGCAGGAACTCGCAACTTCTGTCTGCAAATAAATACTGTGCATTTGTTTTTTTATTCTCCAGTGGATATAGAAGTTGACTTGGACTTTTCAGCTGAGTAGTTGTGATGTTACACAGGAACTGGTGATCCGAGTGTTTTTCCCATTCTGCTGGCAATAGCAATTGCTGGCATTCCTGGCAAAACCTCCTCTTTGATAATGGCAACAGAACAAAATTCTTGTACCTTTAAATGCAAAAGACAATAGGGAACAAAGTTTGTAAAAAGCCTCTATCAAAGATAGGAAGGGGAGCTATGGAGGGCCTTTTATATTTTAGGAGTTCAGACATTTAAACAAGACAATGCAGTTTACACTGTTCTCATAAAACTCCATGAGAATGAAGTATTATTTATAAAAACAGAAAAATGCAAAGGGCACTTTGAAATGCATAAAATATTGTCACCAAATGTACTGGGAATCTCCATAAAATAACTGGATTATAGAGTGAAGACTCCATCAACTGTAAGCAAACTCCTGTATGTTTATACACAGAATTCAGACATCACTTGTTACTATGTTACCTTTGCTTCTTTTCACAATGTTAAGCCTGTTACTTTTGCAGACTAAAGTCAGGAATTAGTTTTTTTTAACAGAAATTGCTACTGACCTCTTGTAAGCACATTATGAGTACTAACATAACAATGACTATATATACCAAAAAAACCTCAACCCCAACCCCTCAGTTCCTGGGTTGAAAATACCATGTTCTAGTTAAATGTTTCATGCTGTTTCCTTTCCATTGCCATACAACAGTTATTATTTGTCCAAATTCTTCTTTTCATATTTTAAAGAATCCTGAAATGTTATCTCTATATTCAGAATACCTAAACCTGTACTACTACATCTTTACTGAAGAAGATATGCATTAACAATACCTGTCCACGTTCTGTCTGTGTGTAAAAGAAGGCTGATGATTTCTATTATATTCTTCACGTGCTGCAAGCCTAGTTTCTGACACCTGTAAAATTTGCATATATGAAAAGTTACAAAAGTAACAGCTACTGCTGTGTGTTGTACATAAAATCTCAACGTGGAAAAAGGGTGCATCAAAGGTCTCATGCTTTAGCACTTTGCAAGGAAAAAAAATCACATTTGTTGTTTCAGAAGAACGAGTACATCTGCAGCAAAGGGACATGCTGTAGAACAATATAAGCCTCTCATTGTGAATATAAACTGTACATTTCATTCTCCTAGCACATATAATACTCAGAGAATAACTCAAAAGGTGATTATGAGGAAGATTGAAAGAGCCATCCCTTCTATTAATGTGTGCCAGCAGGTGTATTCCCTCTGAAGAACTATGATCTGATCCTGAAAAACTGATGACAGTAGAAATGTTGCCCAAGTCTTGTGTGAAACTATTTTAAAAGCATGGCAGCTCCTTGTTACAATCTGCATCTGAGTCTTTAACACTTCAGTCTCTCACACTCTTCTTTGAATCTTCTACTTTGTTCCCATGGTTTCACAACAGAGTTTCAAGACTTTTGGTCAAAACTTATGGAACTGTTTTGCTTAAAGGAGGAGACAATAAAATTCAATACAAGAAAACACATCATAACAGAAGTGATATTCAGAATGAATGACAAAGAGAAATTATTGCAGATATTCTGAGACTACTGAGCATCATGCTGAGCCCCACCTCAGCATTTTGTATACCCCGCTGTTGTTTGTATCCAATTGAATTTCTCTATCTTAATTAGGGGAAACAAGGGCATCTTGGGATCAGAAGTACCCAATTTTGTTCAACATTGCATAGCATTGGCAAATTTCCAGTATGTTTTGGTAATAGCCTAACAAATGCCAGGTTTGCTCAAAATGTACACAGTCTATTGAAAGCTATACTTGAAACAAGTTCTCCTGACAGAAATAAGTGCTCAGCTAAATATCAGCTATTACAGAAAGTTTAGAAAAAGCACTTGCCAAAGATTTTCACAATAAAACATATTTTTAAAATTGCTAAATAGAGGAAAAAATCACCAGTGTTTCATAAAACCATAGAATGATTTGGGTTGGAAGGGACTTAAACATCATCTAGTTCCAACCCTCCTGCCATGGGTAGGGGGGCACCTCTCACTAAACCAAGTGGCTCAGAATCCCATCTAGCTTGGCCTTGAACACTTCCAGGGACGCGGCACCCATAGCTTCTCTGGGCAACTTTTCCAGTGCTTCATCACCCTCACAGTAAAGAATTTCTTCCTAATATCTCATCTAAATCCGTCCTCTTAATGCTTAAAGCCATCACCCTTTGTCCTTCCACTACATGCCGTTGCAAAGTCCCTCTTCGGACTCCTTGGAGACCCCCTTCAGGTATTGGGAGGCTGCTATACGGTCCCCCCGAAGCCTTCGCTTCTCCATGCTGAATAACCCAAACTCTCTCAGCCCTCCCTCATAGCAGACGTGCTCCAGACCTCTGATCATCTTCGTAGCCCTGAGTCTTGAGCATAGCCTTAAGCAAGGCTCTCTTACCTTCTCATCTTCCCACTGAAAAAAGTTACAATCCCTTCTATCCCTACAAGCCGAACAAGCATAGAATCTTCTTCCTTCCTCTTTTCCTTGGCTGGTCTTCACAAACAGAAGTGCAGGACCTAGGGACAAACGCGAGGACACGATAACACAGGGAACACCTGCAGATGTTTCACTGCTCCGCTGCAAGAGCCGGGCTTCCAGAACAAGGCCTTCGCAAAGGCTGCTGCAGAACAGCCCGCGCTGGGAGCGCAGCGGGAGCCGAGCACAGGGACGCTCGGGAGGTGCCCCCCGGGCCCGGCTCACCGTGAGGGCAGCTGGGCCCGCCGGGCGCCGGCCCGAGCACGGCGAGCGCTG
>VZTT01000040.1:110810-122631 GCA_013400855.1 Buphagus erythrorhynchus
CCGCCATGGCACCGCCGCCTTCCCGACGGGCAGCGCGCCGCGCGGGCGGACGGCGCCCCCCAGCGGCACGGCGGCCCCAGGCGAGAGCGCAGAGCGGGCGCGGAGCGCGGCCCTTCCCGCCGGGACAGCGCCGCTCATCGCTGGATGAGCCGCCCGGACACAAACGACCACCGCGAGGTTATAAAGGCATTTCCCTCCATTCTGAACTCCACCCTGCCGCGTTTTACGGCTAAGGCTCAAACACTTCAGGTTGTTGAAGTTGCTGACACGCTACATTAATATTTACATCCACTCAAAATTATATAAAATACAAGCGTTTTATTATTTCTGAGTTCAACAATATTGCTTAGAATTACAAAACACAGCATTGTCTGAAATACTGAAGGTTTCATAAAAGCAGCAATCTTTCTCCCCTTCCCAGTCGTACATATCAGAAAATTATTAAAATAAAAATATTTACCACATTACATAAGTCACAGACCTAGAAACATTACAGTCAAGTCTTAAACCAGATAACTTAAATGCAAATGGAAATTGGCAGGTGAGCACAACATTATTCAGGGCATGAAAGTAATCCTCTGTGCTGTAGGTATTCCAGTTTTTTTTTTCCAGTAAGAAAAACCCAAACAAACTGTATTTAGCTAGAAATTTAGAAGGCAGATTGGCTTTGTGATGAACACATTAGTGCCTCTGTCATTAGCAGAAGAACCACTCTGCTGACAAGTGATGAACACATTTTTACAGTAATGGCAAAACAAACCTGTAACAACATGGTGCAACTCAATTCCTTCATTGTGATGCATCTCCAAAGAAATATCACAGACTTCCATATATGTGCTTAAATAGACACATACTAAACACTACAGTGAAATTTCAACCTCTGAAACATACACTCAGTGTATTTTGTCACAGTAGAAACTGTGTGTATTTACTTGGGTTGAATTTTGCTGTAATACAACTAACTATTTTTGGTCCCCGCGTGCAAAAAAGCCTACTTGGAGCATTTTTCCCCCTTCTCCCTCTCTTTAACTTGTTTTTCAAGGACACATTGATTTAGTTTTTTTTTAAGTGCATGACTTTTCAAGTAACTAGTCTACAAAAATCTATAACCAGTTTAAAATAACAGAAAGAAATTCCAAGGAAAAGCATTTTTACAATCAAAGACAATATTCTGAACATTTTTTTAAAGGTCATATAAAAAGAAACTGATAGTGTATAGATTCTCATTTATATTAAACAAAAAATTCCTATTGTATTCAAAATTACTTTCTCAGCATATGCAAACTGTCTTCCCTTATTCAGAATACATTAATTTAGCCTATAAAAATACAGTATGGACAAATCCTTTTCATTCCCTGACATAAGAATTCACAATTTTGACACAAAAATTGTAAACTTTTATTACATTCAAAATACATTTCTTAAGTCTTTAGAATTTAAGTTCTGAGGTGTTGGCAGTCAGAGCTCTTGGTATACAGCGGAAGTACATTATTGCAGAGCCTTTACGCAGAAGTAGCTTTCTAAAGTTAAGAGAAACTTACTCTTCCCATGTATTTTTGTTGCTACCAGGAGGAAAAGAAAGGCTTCCTGCTATGAAAGGTCTGTGTGAATGCATTACTCAGATGAACAATTCGGCCCTGACTTCCAGTGCTACTTCGCTCTACAATCACACGTGGCATCTGAACAAGCTGAATGGGACTCTTTTCATCCTTTAATGCCTGAGTAAGGTTTAGTATCTAAAAAGAGTAAAAGCAGGTGAGGTTAGGGTGCACAAATAAAACTGTGGCTAACAGGCTTATCATTTTAGATGCCACTCTTCAATCAATTCTGTAGAGATTTGTACTGCCAAATAAATTAATTTCAAAATATATCTATTGCAAGTAGAAATATTTTATTTATTCAATAACATGAATACATCCTACTGCTGTCAACCCTTCCATTCTTTTCCTGTTTCATGTAGTCCTCTCCAAATTTTCAGAAAATTCTAAGAGCAAAAAATCTAAGAACATTTTAAGTTTAGCCCATCTCTTGAAAACACTGCACCTCTAGTGAAAAAAATACCTATAAGATCCCATCACCATGATTTAGCATAGGATGTACCAGCAGTTTAGCTACAAATTATTTTCTTATCAGAAGACATGAAGCCATATAATAAGCTCATATCAAACCCAGAGCTAAGACCCAAATTCAGCCCTCAGCTCCCAGGAGTCTGTTATCTTTCTTCCAAAACTTCAGTGCTCATGGACAGCCCTCCTAACTTACTCCATGTTTAATGTTACCCTGCTGAAAACTGAGGCAAGTATTCAATTTAGCTCTAGTGACACATTTGCATTATCCTTAATATCAAGCCCTTTTTCCCCAGCACAATGCCCCTTTCTTCCTTGTAAGACTGATCCTCTGCTTATTCTGCTCTTTCATGGCCAAAGAACCCCACCAAACTATTCTGCATTATTTACTGCAATTTGGTTCTGCCAGCAACTCCACTTGACATTTACATTCTCAAAGTTCTAAGGCAATCCTTTGTAGATGTGTTACCCGTTGCTTAGACTCTACATTCTTGAGAGAACTGTTTCTTTTGGGTTTGAAATTCTTCCCAAAATTTTTTCCTACACTTCACAGAAATAGGCTTCTAACTATGTTTGGTATCTTAGATTTAAAGACCTTGACTCTTCCACACAAGGTATCTTTCCCTGCAGCTTCTTTATCTAGATTTTTAATTTTCTAATTATTATACTCTCATTTTTAAGGATGCATTTTGATGTTTTGGATATACAGCAAATTCATCCCAACTGAATGAATCCCTTAGTATGTGATCTAGATAGCCAAGTCTTCTATAATGCCCTAGTAACATACTTTGGTTTTACACCAAAAACGAGTTTAAAATCATTGCAAAAAGGCCTTGTTTGCCAACCTATTTCCAATTGCATCCAAGGATTAGTCGTTATCTGCATTTCTTCCATGCCTGAAAACCTGACATTTCCCATGGTGAAACACACTTTTATATAGCTAGAGAGAGCTAAAAAAAACCCCCAAACTAAAACAAATCTCTGCTAAAATCCACCTGAGGGACAATGTGTGAAGAAAGGGTCCAGATGCAGCCTTTATAGTGGAAAATTAATTTTGACAACCTCAGCCACATCACTCTTATTTATATCAGTCATGTTTTTCCTTAAGCATTTTGTTAAATAACAGATTCCTTGTAGTCAATTGTCTCATCAGAAAAAAATCTACTTAATACAGTTTAGGATGCATGAGTATTTCACGAACTCACCTTCCAGTAACTACACAAACTTCTCAGAAGAGTCATTTCAGAAACAACTCCTCTATAATTCAATTTAGTAAGTAAGGTTTGCTGTCTGTTAGCTACCACACAAGACATGTTAACTGGGACTATGTTTGACTAAGCAGAGCTGCAGTCTTGTGCAAGGTACATTTTGATATAGGAAATTCTACAGAGAAAACATTGAATGAAGACACTACAAATTGTCTAGGTTAAAACTGTCCATGCTGAATTTATGAACACAAAGACTAAGTTTCAATAAATTCAGGGCAAATGGGACTATTAATTTGCCTTGTCCAATTGCCTTACTCTTAAAGAAATCAGTATTTTATGCTTACAATGAACTAATTTTGTTCTTAGCTAAAGCTTTTTCTCTAGTATTTCATACCAGTCATAAATCGTAAAATAGGAGGAAGATGGAGAAACCCTCTCCTCTCTTACTTTAGTGTTTAAAAAAAAAAAAAAAAACAACACACAAAACCCCAGAAAAAAAAACAAGCCCAGCACTTAACTATTATCAAATTTCTAACCTGAAAATGGCTGGATGGTTTTGAAGTATGGTTTCAACATTTGATAGGATGAAGAAATTTTATTACCTAATATTGCTTTCAATAATCAAGTCAACCCTCTAAAATAAAGTCACATTAATTTTAATAGCATAATGAAATCAGATATCAAATTTTTCATCCAAATTTATTACTCTTTTTCATTTTTAAAATACCTGCTAAAAATATACAGTTAAGTCCTTCCCATCCCCCACAAAAACAATAAAACAGAATTAAAATAAAAGTATTTTCTGTAAAAATAATAATTAAAAAACCTCAGCATACACTTTCTGCTGTTTCATCTATCCACAAATAAGAACAAACTCTAAAAAGTAATTTAGTCTTTTCAGATGAGAATACCTTCAAATGTTGTTCAGTGTAACAGGAGTTAGTTTTTGTAGCTCTAAAGAAATGATGATAAATCAAATACATAAATAAAAATGTAAAAAAGTAGTCTTACCTGCCCCCTCATAACAGACATCTGGTTTTCAAAAGTAGCCTTATCAAATCCTTTGTCAGTCTTGATTAAGAAAACAAACAGTCTATAGTAAATAACCCATTTATTTTTAGCTATATATTTAGCATGCAAATTCATCAATATCATAATATGCATATTCATATTTACCCACACTGTAATAATTTCTGAAAGATTCAAATAGAGTGCTAGTATGGATCACAAAAAGGTCTATTTATTGCCTCAAGTTTGCACATGTGAAAATGAAGACTGTTCCACATAATAAAATACATCAGTGGATGCCACTATTGGGCATTGGTAAATATCAATAGGTGATAGACACCAGGCTTAATATCATCACACAACGTTACACTGCTTTTTCTGTCATGATAACTCCAGCAGAAAAATACTTCCTCCTTCAGATTTAATAATACTTAACTAACAAACCCAGAGGCATTTTGAACACAAATGAGTTGAGGATGCAAACATAGCAAAAATGTGTTTCAGGATCTAGTTTTGACATTACAGCTGCATTTTCATTGAAAGTTTAAAATTTCCAATTCTTTCAATCCTTGATTGGATTATTTTACTTGAACACCTGACAAATGTTTACAAAATGTTTTAGAGGATACTCTTAACATGCCAGTACTGTAGACAGTTTCAGTATCTTTAAAGTGAGTTTGACTTTCAATATGATCAAGATTTCAGCAGCAGCTTAGCACAATATATGCATATAAAATTAAGTATATGAAAGGTATGGAGATACTTTAAATTATGTTAAATACATTATTTCCTCAGGCTGCTACAGTTTAAGTGTATACACACCACATAGGTTATGTTAAATGCCGTTTTTACACAGATCTGTGCTGTAAAAATAAACTAGCTTTAATTGATTGTGTGAAACTTAGATATGGAATAGGTAATTTATGTTTTTGGATGAGCTAATTACTATCAATTAACCACATTGGTGACAGTTTCCTTATAATTTCATAAACCCTTTTGACCATGCCAATGTTAAAGGTAAAACAGTATAGTATCTTGGCATTCAGAAGTTAGACGGTTATTCTTTTTATGAATGTAACTGTCCCATTACAAGTATCAGCTACTTCAGTAACAGCCAATTCAAAGAAACCCTTGATTCACCTTAAAGAGCTCATAAAGGTCCTCACAAAGGTCCTGTACAAAGTTCATATCAGAAAGGCGAGGAAGAACTAGATCTCTGATCTCCTGAGAGAAAGGAACTTTTGCTTGAGGAAGCCAAGCCCAGTGGAAGGGATCTAATGCAGAGAAACATTGCACTTAATGATAAACCAGAAAAAAGGAAATTCTGAGTCCAGTACTCTACTACCTACTGCAAGTCCTCAGTAACACCTCTTTTTCCCAACATTGTTACCCCACACATCCCTTTTGGCTACAGTTACCAGAGCAGCTTTACAATTGCTAAGCCATTTTTTCAAACAGTGAAATATATGAAGCAATACATATTCAGTTAAAGCAGTAAGTAAAAAAGGTATATAAATTAAACACTGTAAGCAACAGTCAAGGCCTTCCCCTAGTTTAGTAAGGCAGTTTCCTTTGGAATAAAATAATAGCTGCAATCAAATAGAAATCTTTCAGGTATTTGACTCATATGGAAGAATTAACAAAAAAAAGTTACTATTTTTAATATATTTTTAATTTTTCAAACGCCTTCTTCTAAGCACATTAAGAGAAAGGCATTCATAGTTTTTCATGTAACTGCTATTAGACAGCTTTTATCAACTTATATTGCAAAAGCAATTAATATTACCAGATGTTAAACAAGACACCAAACTATTAGTTGCAGGAGCTGAGAAAAGTCACTAGCAGCAGGCCACCCCCTAAACTTCCTCACAATGCCCACAGCCCTTTCAGTCTGACAGTCCAGCCAGTTTTCCACGTTGCTCACAGGCTGTTCAGTTCATATCTCACATTTCCCTACAAGAATACTATGACAGAGCATGTAGAAGTCCTTACCAAAGTCAAGGAAAAAAATCAGTATTCACTGCCCTCCCCTTAGCCACTGAAGCAGTCATCATTAAAAGCTGCCTAGTCAAGCACAGTTTGTAAATCCATGCTGGCTTCTCCATCACCTCCTTGTTCCTCATGTGCCTGAGCACAGCTTTCAGGAGGATTCATTCCACAGTCTCACATGAAGACTGAAGCAACCTCTCACATTACTACACTCCTTCAAGAGTGACGAGAAAACTGCATTACAAACAGCATCAGCCAGCTCCCACTGTTTCCACTGCATGCCATCTACTCCTATGAACTTCTGTAGGACCATTTTTCTTAAGTGCCCCCTTTCTTTTGCTTTGGGGATTCATTCCCATTCTACTCTTATGAGCTTTGAGATCCAAGACAGAGAGCTAATCTTACAAGTGAAAACTGAGGCAAAGTCAGCATTGAGTAATTTGATCTTTCTTAGGCCTTTATGTCTTTGCTGCACTTTTCTTCAGTCCCACTCTCACTTCTAATGTACTCAACCCTTTCTTGTTGCTCTTTATGTCCTCTGCCAGCTGAGCTTCGACATTCAATACTCCATTCTTGCACTTTTGGAAAAAATTCTCTATTTTTTTCAGGGAAATCGCTACATATTTCATTTTTTAAAAAATGTACTTCAACTTTGCATCCCAATTCAGTCAGGATTTCCCTGTTCATCCAGGCTGGACCAACTTCCTGCCTAAATGCTGCTATCTGGCTTTAAGAAGGTTATCCTCAATGACCAAGCAGCTCTAGTCATCAAAACCATGCTCTAGGGGGTAAGAGACTGCAATTTGTAAAAATTATGCTACAAGTTTACTTTTACAAAGCTATCACACACCTGTCCATCTGCAAAAGAATTGTAATGGATCATGCAAGTTTATTCTTTTTGATGCTGAAGTAAAGATGGTATAAAATAAGCAATAATTGCTATGTCTTTAGAATAGCTACAGAAGTGACTGTAGCCAAGAGATATGTAGGCCAGAATCTATTTAGTATCAAGATGGAGACTGCACAGAGCTCTGGGTGGAGTACTTAACTACCCTTCTGTCAGCATAACTAGCCCACACTTAACTCCAGAATTGCTTGACTGGATAATAGCCCACAGAAGTCAATGCAAGCCCTGTTGGGCACTTCCCTCCTAATGATAAGTAGTCAGAAATGTGGTCAAAAACCACCTCATTTTAACAGTAATAGTATTTTCAAGCAGATGGTAAATTGACTAACTAAATATTAACTTCTACAAACAAGAAAAAACAACCTGCCTACTTGTCCACCTACAAAAGTACCCTTCATTTTGAAATAGAAATTTGGCCAACAGAGGGATAACTTGCAAATCATTGCAATCAAGTTATTTTCCACTATGTTTTTCAAGAAAACATGTTTGAGAAACATGTTGCTAAATTCTTCCAATTCCACCATTATATACAGTACTATGCTTATGAGTGTCCATGTATCAATATTGTTTAAAGGTAAAAAATATTAACAAGAACCAAATCACATATGCCATTGCAAAAATGGCATTTGTTTCTAACTTTCTGAAGAAGAGTACATTATTTAAAAATTCAGTATATACCTACAGTGATGATTTCTTAGCTCCTTACTACAACAACACGAATAAAAATTACTTCTTTGGAAGTTACTCCCAAAAGGAAAATGGCTGAAGAATGAAGTACTTACATGCCCTCCACTCATCAGGATGCTTAAAAGGAAATGCTAAACCATTGTCAATTGCAGCAATTTTAATAGATTCTTTAGTTAAAGTCCATTGGCTATCCTACAGAAGGAATATTCAAAAAGTAAGTGATACTTAGGTGCTTACACAAACAGGAAAACATATTGAAAACACTAAATAATATACTTTGTAGCTTCACTGGTTAAATTCAACTTAAACAATATAATGGAGTTTATTTGGATACTGCTTTATGTATAATTTCTTACTCTACCACCATTAAAGAGAAGCCCTTCCCCAAACACAAGATAAGCAGAGCAAAAAGGGATGAAGAAATGTGCCTGAGCAACGGCAGACATTGTTACTGTTATTGTAGCCCAAGCTAGTAGAGCAAAAATACAGAACAATAAGAATAATTTCTAGCACTCTTTTACCTCATCTAATCAAAATAGCTTTTCCACTCATTTTGCCTACAATGATTTGTAGTTATCATATTTCTTGAGACCATGCACCAGGACTAAGAATATGCCCTTAATCTCTAGCAAGACCCAGTTACAACACTAAACAATTTAAAGAATATAAGTTTCAGAGTACAATTCTCTTACCTTATCTGACAGATCAAGTCCATCATCTTGTTTTTCGTACCTGACTAACCAGTTGTCGTTACCTCTGTCTTTAAACAGGAAAATGCATGTCACAACATGTCACTTATGAAGAAATCATCATCTAGAGTGACATACAACAATATTGTAAACTGACACTTAACGTGGAGTTAGGCAAAACTGTTCAAAAAGGGTTTTTCCCATCACACATAGTTTAGTTTTACTGAAATGTACAGGCAACTGATTCAGTGGAAAGACCAAATTTACCATGTGTTCTTAGGTATGCAATACTTCTTTAGGTTCCCCAACTGGCTGAATATGCAGCAAAATGTCAAGGAGGCCAAAATAAACTATCTTCATACATTTTATGCAGAAAGATTGGTTGTGGTGTGCATTTTTCCTGAGGAAAAACACTATCAGACCCCAATGACTTAATTTTTAAGCTTGTTTTAAGGCTGATAAGGAAATGGAGAAGGCCTCCAAAATTATAGATAATGTGACCTTTGACTACATGGAGCAAACAGACTCTATAAAGATGGAGAAGGGGCAAAACTGAACAGAAGCGCAAGAAACAAAATGTCTGCACTGTTCAGACAAAATTGAGAGATTTAATGCTCTGACAAGGTCTTTCAGGCAGAGAAAGACTGCATGGATTTGTAGGACCTTCTGCCATTTTAAGGTGCTCCCTTAAGTTTAATCATCATCAGATTTTCATGTTCTATTATGATCAGATGTATTAGATGAAAGCAAAATCATTAATACAATGAGGTTTTGCTTTTTGAGTATTTGCCTCACAATTTTAAGAATGTCAAAAAACACTAACTCCTTGGAAACACTGAGGCTTATTTGATAAAGCTGACAGACCATGGCAACAGCTAGCAAGTATTATGTTCTTATGAAACTTTCTTCTAGTTTGCTTCTGAAAACAGAATTTGAGAAAAGGAAAATGAGTTAGACATAGTATGTCTGAATAAAAGCAAAGATGCCCACCTCTGCCAAACAGCAAAGTAAATATTTTAAACATAAAACTGCCTTGGGATTCCTCAAGAAGGAATTCATCTACACAGGTAACAGAAGAATCCCAGCTTCTGAGTGATATAACAAGAGTGCAGGAGAACTGACAGGTACACATTGCAGTGGTACCTCAGTGCCTACACAATGAATATGAACCATTGTGAGCTGGTGTGAAACCGTGCTATTATCAGCTCCCGCTTAGAATAAAAGGAATTGTAGTCACAGCTTTTCTTATGGGTCCTGAAACCTCACCATCCTTTATCCTAATGGGGGAAACAGTTAATAGCCTAAGCACAGAATTAAAGCACAATGAAAACATTTGTTCTTGACTTCTCACATTGCTTAAAAATAGTGAATAACAATCAAAGAGTTGTTTGGACTGTTTTCCTACTGCAATATTTATTGTATTAATCCAAAGTAATTTTTTTAAATTTAAAATGCATCTTTATGGCCTTCAATCGTAAGAAAAGCATCTGAAATGCATAAAAAGCCTTAAGCACCAGCTTTCAGGCAGCATTGATTTCTGCCTCACAAAAATAGATAGATACCAAGAGATACTAACAAATACCTGTATTTCTGATGACATAATCCAAGATAACCAATCTTTCAAACTGCAACTGAAATTCTTTCCTTGTGTTCTCAGGTAAAGGATCAGTTTCAAACTTCCTGAGCCAGTAGTCAGCTTCCTTATATCCTTCAACAAACAGCTGGAAGGAGCCAACCTGAAATATTAAGAAACTGCATTTGGAAAATGCACAGGGGTAGGTCATATAAGTAATCTCAACATTAACAGAAAAATTCATTATATACTTTCAAAGTTCAGAGCACAGGAAGTATGACACTAAAAAAAATTAAATTAAGTAATAAGTAAATTTCTCTTTCATTTCTATATTCTTAAAAAGGGTAAGAGTTAAATCATGTGAGGGTGGGTTTGTGGGAGTTCTGGTGGTGGTTTTTAAAAAATATTAGTTTAAGCACTCAGTGAGCCTACCAGTAATAAACTACAGCCAGGCAGCTCAGTGTAAATGAATAGTTATTATTACAAGAAATATATGAAACAGAGAGAAAGAAGTAACACATGTTCTCTTTTTCATTGGAAACACTTGTTTCAATAGTTCAGAGAATACTCACTAAAAACTACAAGAGAAAAATCTNAAAAATCTCTCTGCAAAGCCTTAAAATTTCACTGATAAGAACACTAGCAGCATTAACAATTTTCTTCAAGACAGATGCTTTTTGCAAAAAATGATTGAAATACATTTTCCAAAATAGCCCAAGGTAGAACATGAGAGTTGGCATAGGCTCCATACATAAGTGAAAGGTGCTCAAGACTGAAATTCAAGAACTTATATTTGAGAACTAAAATGCAGATAGATAAACACAGAGCATGTGGAATAACCATGCTCATACAAGCTTGCACAACCCATGTCACATGGATCTAAACTGCTGGGAACTGACACAAGTGGATTACCCAAACTGTACGTAACCTGTGTTTTAAAAGCTTAGGATTAGAACACTGTAGTGATATTCTGGGAATACAGAATAGGACTGCAACAGATAAGGCTCATTAGGCAAGAAAGATGTGAGGTTTTTAGTCAGTGTAGTCTGCACATAAGACAAAAGGGAGGTAGGAAGAACACAACAGCATTGTACCCAAAGAATAAAAACAATGAAGGCAAAAAAAAAAAAAAAAAAAAAAAAAAAAATCACAAAAGCTTTTAAAATTACATAAACTGCAGGGAAAAAAAACGGACTGACAGTATCAAAACATGACTCTTAAAGGACAGGTAGTAAGCAATCAATAAATAGAGCAAAAGTGAGGTATACAACAATTAATATGTTACTACTCCAACAGAAAACAGGACTGTTAACTGAAACAAAAAGTGAAAAGATTATTAAAATAGTTCAAAAGAAGGAATGATGTAAAAGTGGATACATGTTGCATGGAAACAGTCGTATCAAATTTCAGACAGTTTTCAACAAGCAGCACATTTTTTTCTTCTATCATTGAAGTTACTTATAAATATCTTTTTTTAAAAAAGTTTTATGTAAGAATCAGGAAGTGCACAAATTACTTATTTTTGATCTTACCTTAGGAGGTAGTCCAATGCGGTTAAATTTTTTAGCAACTTTTGGCACTTTCTCTAAAGCATATTTTTTTCCTCTTGACTTAGCACGATCTATTGCACTGTAATTAAAGGTTTCACTGACAAGCCAGACAACCTTAAAATATGAAAGATAAACACAGCTCAG
>VZTT01000041.1:0-26660 GCA_013400855.1 Buphagus erythrorhynchus
AAAAAAGAGAGAGAGAGAGAGGACAGGGCACTGACAAAACACGTGTCAAATCAACCTAAAGGCCCCTCAAGACAACAGAATTGGAGTGTTATTGCTGAGATCTCTATTGCAGGGTGGTTGGATTTGGTGCATATAAATGGTGGTGTCAAGTGAAGTTGCTGTGAAAAAATCCCAGAATCAACTTTTTTTTTAGCAGTAACAAGCCTGAATTTGGAACAGCTGAGAACAGATCACCCCGGGAGAAAGAACAAATGGATGCAAATCTTGTTTAAGGGCATTTTTCTAAACGATGGATTAATTAAAAGGCATACTAGGACTTCCTATGCCCAGAAAGGATTTTAGTACAGATGCAATGCATTCCTAACTGAGGAAGAAGATGCTCCCCTGCCCTAAATTTAACTCTCAGCTTGGTCTTAGCTGTGAAGGCAGGAAAATAAGACCTCTGCAAAATGTGTGTGTGTGCATGAATGTTTGCATGCTCAAACATTACAGACATAAATTAACAGTCTGGCAGCTGATAGGTATTGCACATGCTACAAAAAACATGGTATAGCACTAAAGCAGACATGTTTCACATAACACAAAGGCTCTGTATATCTAAAATAGATAAAAATCATGTGAAAGATTTCCTGTGGCTTCTGTGGAAGATTAAAACATTGGTACATTCATATAAAAATGTGAAGATTTAGCAAAGCAGTGCACTCTACACAATGACTCTTTGTTTCACCCTGCCCAGAGCCTGGAAAAAGAGACACCCTGAGAGAGTATATCTGACCAATTTGGGCCTGGTAGGTGGGCTCCAGCCCATAAAAAAGGGAACTACAGATCTTAAGAAACATACAATGAAGAAAAAACCCGTTAGCCCTGAGCTAATCTATGAGCTAATCCCTTAGTGAGAAAGCAACATTAGACCAAACTTCTAAATCCTGACTGAAAAGCTTGATATAGATTAACCACAGAATTTGCCTGGACAAGCTTAGCATGAGGAATGATTTATAAAACAGGAAGGAAGACCACTAATATATCCCTCTCTGTTTCAATAGCATTTAACACATGGGTGCAGACCTAATTTTCGATGCATGCTATAAAACTGGATGTTTTAATAATACTTTTCCACTCATTTGCATTGATCTAATGCTCTGCTATCTCACAGCTCTGCAAAGAGAAGAGCGAGGTATTGAGTATATTTTAAATTGCTTTTCTCTCATGTATTCACTCATCCATTTCCAACACACCTGGAGAAATGCAGCCATGGGCACACCAATGTCTAATTCTTTTATCCTTGGATTATTAGGGATAAGTTTAGGAAAATCATCGCTACTGAAGCCAGACTAAGCACACCACTCAGGATAAGCAAAGGAATTGAATTAGCCTCCAGCGTAATACTTTCCCCCCTCCACAGTGACATCACACACGTCTTAATATAATGCTAGTTAATCATAAGGTAACTTTCTTGCTCTAGTCCATGATGCTGAGTCCAGTGAGATTTTAATTAGATCCAGAGGGTCAAGGAAGTGCTGATACACCCCTAGGCTCCCAGGAGATGCTCGGAACCTTGCAGGGTGGCTGACTGCAGGCTAGATTTCCTTCCTGGCACAACTGCATCTTTTCTGTTATGCCTTTAGAAGATTTGGAAAATGGCTGATAAGATAGCAAACAAAGTCTATATGCTGAATATCTCCTTCCATGCTTCCATGCTGAGGTGCTTAGAGCCATGACCTGCTGCTAGAATGCTGTGGGTCTACAAAGAAAATCCTAAAAGAGGCATTTGATGCCCAGCATGAAAAAGCCAATAGAGCTGCGCTTTGCGGATATTCATTTCTTCATTTCGTGACCCAATGGTTCAGGTCAGTGATTCATGAAATCTGTAAAACAACCTCCCTCCCTCCCTCTGCAAATGTCAGATATAAGCAAATCATTCCTCAACTAAAGCAAAACTCCAGGCAATCAGAAATGTGATTTTTCTAACGAGACACAACCACTATGGCAGACAGCAGTGTGTGAACCAAAGCCTCAGCCCTGGATGACTCTGATCTTGCCATACTCTTCAAAACATGAACCTGAATGAGTACTTGCAAAATCATCTGTATCTTGATACTGGACCAGATTTTCATCTAAATAGGTAAGCAGTTTTTTATCCTGGATCATAATACCAATTGTTCCCTGCCCATTTCTAGCAGACTCACTGTCCAATGAAACATGATTACTAAATTACTAAAAAATATACTTGGGGCAGTATTCCACTGTAGATGGTGTATCTCTCATCATATGTCAATGGACTAGGAAAATCAAATCTTTTCCATGAGCTGAGAAGGGAATAAGTAATATATCAGCTGTGCTTTCTTACTTTAATACCAAATAAATTAACACAAGCTTATATTACACCTGTAGAAGGTCTGTAAGCTATCTGGCTCATTGCTGTATTCGTCAAGCATTCATAACAAAACCCCAATTTTGCATATTGAGTTATGAAGACTTTTTACTTAGGAAGCTCATTCAAGATAGAAAAGAGGACTGCTTTTCTTCATTACTATTGGTATCTCGAATCAGTAAAATAGATTAACCAAACAAGTGTGAGATTTTTAATGCTGGACTAAAATCCTGCCATGTAAGAACTTCCATACAGTATCAGATTAGCTGATGGTTTAAACACTCTCCAAGAGAGGCCAGAATCAGGTACTCTGATACAAATGATGCACTGATGGAACTGTCAGCAGCATATTTGTCCTTGACATCATCCTGGTGTCAGCACATGCAAAACAATTTTAAGAGAATCAAACTAATGAGATAATTAAAATAGTGAGATTATTATTATCTAAAAAAATAAAGACTGAAATCAGCCATTAAAGGCAAAAAAAGTAAACAAAGCATCCTCAGGGTTGACTTAAAAGTCTACAAATTCTACGGAAATGTCACAGACATTCTTTGCACACCCAGTCTCTCAAGGCTATTAGTATTTCATTGAATAACTGAAATGAGCTGAGGGTCACTGCTACTATTTGATATACAAAGACCATTCTTGCCCTTTCCCTTAGGTATATATATTGTGTCATCAGAATTGTGGGCATATTTTCCAATGGCTACCTGAATTTAACATGGAATTCTAAGGACTTTAAACACGCAATTCTGTTTTTTTTTTTTCCAATCCATGCTTAATTTGCCCCATTATTATTAATTGATAAGGAGATATTTTTTATTTAATAAGAAAACAGAATTAAGATTCCATGTGCATGAAGAAAAGTGTTATTAAATTCAGTTTCCCCAAAGCTTAGGCTCTGTTACTTATGTTATTTCTCAAGACACTATCTAAAATAATGGGATGTTTGGAAGCTGTTGAAATCTGTAATAATAAAAGAGAGTAATCTGTAAAAACACAATGCCTTAATTATTTTGCTGTTTAAAATTTCTGTTCATATCTCTTGCACAGAGACCACTCACTTAACAATGGAATTAGTAATATTTTCAGTGATGCACTTGATAATTCTTTATCTTACCCGATCAGGTAAGTTAGAGACAACAGTCTAGCTGAGGAGACCACTTGTCACTGCAGACAGATGAATCACACCAGGACTTTTCCCATATTTTGCTGTGTAAGACTTTCTGCCCAAATACACATGAGAAGCAGTGTGCAATGTCATATGTAAATCTGCCTCTGAAGGATAGTTTTAACCTCCAGTCACCTCCTGCCCTTGGAAAGTTGTTGGCTCTTTCTGAAAATTGCAGCAGAAGAACACAGAGTGGAGGATGGAAACCTGCATCATGGGGTGAGTGAGCTCAGTTTGTGCCTCCTAAGCCCAGACCTCGTGTTTCTGCTGGATCTACCACCACACTTGCCAGGTGGATTTCCCCTCTGCTGACAACCCCATGGAGAGGTAATATGAGATGAACATGTTTTTGGTTTTCCTCAGAACTCTTTGTTTTCTTCCCTTTCTTTTCTCCCCACCCTCTTTCTCTTCTTTTTCCCTTTCTTTCCTTTTTCCTTTTCTTTTTTCCCTTAACTTTGAAATTGACATTAAAGTTCAGTGTGCCACCATCTGAAGATGACATTAATACATCTTTCACTGTCTTTCTAGAAAGCTGCCTCTATAAACCAGCTGTTCAACTAGAAATACTTTAAGGTGTCTTAGAAATATTTAAAATAGTTCTCTTATTTCCAGCAAGCACAACCAGTAATAGTTTTCTAACTCAAGCTGGTAAGAAGAGGCTGTTTACCTATTTTTTAAACTTCCCTTGCATTTTCTGATAGGCTTCAGTGCTAAAAAGGGAAAGGCATGTGCCTTTGGAGCCATTTAAACCTCAGACAAAATGTTCAATCAGACACACTGCCTCATTTTTACACCATCACCAGCATGTCACTGAGAAAAAATGCAGCTTTCTCTGCCAAATGTGGGCAATGCTAAAGAACCATGAAACAAATGCTTACACAGACTTGTAATCCAGGATTTAAGCAATCAGTGTGCTGTAGAGCACTATACAGCTACATAAACCCAATGAACTTCAGCTTTTGTACTTCTCCTGTAAAAATATACATGAGCATATTGCCACACAGCTGCCTGTATTCTTCAGAAAACGTTGCAGTTTCTCACAAAGGACCGCTGGCTTCAGGCATCACCACTAGCAAGGGCTACAGCCCAAGTGAGCAGGCTCAACAGCAGAACAAACTTAAATTCGTTAAGTTCTTGTGTGGGAGATGCTGGAGAAAAGAGGAGGATGGTGGAGAACACAGGCTGGTCCAATGCTGAGCTACCAGTGTGGTGTTTGTGGGAAAAACTGAGAGGTAGTGCTATATTTAAATGTATTTAGCAAGTTTTTAAACTCCTCCTCCCCTGCAAACTGTGACCATAAACTTTCCGGCAGCAACTTCCCCAGTGACACTGTGGACCAAATTCCAAGTGGAATAAAATTATAATCTCTCTATCAACACTCCCCTTACATTTACAACTCCTCATTAAATGAGTGGAAATTTGAATTCTTTTTAGAAGGCTCCAGTTACAGCAGATTATCATGTTTCCCCCTAATTACTGCATATAAATACGTGCCATGTAACAGTTTATTGTACCCTTAGAGTACCTACAGTAAATAGAAACCGATGTGTTTCATTCAGCCCATGTATTTTGACACTCACATCAGATTTAGCAATTTGTCTTCATTACAACCCCTTGCACTGTTACGCCATCTTTCTCAGCGCTGTGCTCGAGCTTCGCAGCAGGAAGATTGATGAAGCTTGTGTATACTGATTTGTGACAAAAGCAGGGCACTCGAGAGGCACTGTTACCATTCTGATAGCACTAAGTAGGCAAAAAATTAGCTGCACTAAGCCAATACTCTGTTCCCACTTCTCCTCCTCTTCAATTAGGGTACATGATTTGGACCTTGAAAGGCAAATGCTGCTGTTAACACTATTTTTAAACCTATTGCCTTCAGTTACTTTGTCACTTCTGAAGAGATTTTAAGTTCTGACCATGCTTATTAACAGCTACTTTTATTCTTTAGAGACAGTTTGAATAGACAGGTTTTTCACTGTGACAAATGTTAAAAAGATAATTTAAATAGCAATTTTAGTGTTTTGAACGCACAGATACTATGGATACAATTTTCAAAACTGGCTAAATGTCTGAAGAGCTCACACTACATGTGCTCATCAGGGAGAGACTAAAAAGCCTCAGCATTTTGAAAGTACCAACTTATTATATACCATTATCATGAGGATGGAGAGGTCATCTCTTGCTGCAGACAATTCATCCCTTCAATTGGGAAGTTTCAAAGACTGTTGCTAGAATTGCACACTGAAGTCTGTAACTCTTCTGGCTCATTCTTTTGCTAAACACAGGTCTTGACACAGCAATTCCCAACAAGCTGAACTGCTCAGGGGTGGGTGCATTTTGCAGAGACTTTCTGTGTTGGAAGCATGAGTAACAAAGCCTCTGCAACAGAGTGTTTCTAAACAGTGTTTAGGAACTGCTCAGGGTGAGAAAATGTGCTCAGATCCACTTTCTGGGTTGAATGTGCAAGTCAAGGAACTGTGGCCTGGATTCAACAATCCTCCCCCATCAAGTTGCCCATGTACACTGGAAAGCAGGAACTGGAAAGCAGAAACTATTAATGTTCTGGACATCTCAGAATCAGCTGACACCACACAAGGGTGCAGATCCTGCATGAAATGGTATAAATTTTATGCTTATTATGGTACCTCCATCACTCCTGCAGCTGTTTGAATAAAATCACATAGAGAGTTTTTAAAACTGTCAATCAGCATTAGGAGGCATCTGCAAAAATTGTGGGCAGAAGAAAACACCCAGACTGTTTTTGTGAGGGTTTTTTTTCCCATAGCTTAAACTCCACTGACATTCTCCATTTCTAGCCTCTTCTTTTCAGTAAATTAACATGAGATGAGAATGTTAAGTGTTAACATAGAAATTATTAGAAGACAACACATGTCCTGAAGAAGAACGAAGTAAAAGAAGGAAAGAAGAGGATGATGTATTCAATTATTGAAGGAGAATAAAGCCAAATCATCTGAAACTTGCACCTCACTTGGAAACATATCATTATTCTCATTCACTTGCAAAGCAAGCAGGCAGCCCTCAGGATTACCTTTCCTATTTCAGATTGTTATTTAAATACTTCATCTTAACTACAAAATATTTGAGAAAGTCTCTGAAATAGAACAAATGTTTTTGTCTTGCTTCATGTGAGAAAATAATGCAATCAAGTGGTCATTTCCCTCCCGTTTCAGGTAGAACCATTCCATTAATAAGAATGCACTAAAGCAAGAGATCATCCTGCATAAAATCCAGTGACATCCAATTTAAACCTTAGCAGCAAAATTCTACCTGATAACAAGAATTGAATACAAGCTGCAGCTTTGGAAGGCATTATAAATATGTCAGAGAAAAATTAAGCCCTCAGCTTGGGAGCTTAAAAAAAAAAGGCACTGACAATGCCACAATCAATGAAAAACCTGGGAGAAGCAAATCTTTTATTACCCTCTCCTTCCAAAATGCCAAAACAAAACAAACAAACAAACAAACAAAACCCACAAAATATCACCAAAGCAAACAGAAAATCTCAATGATTATAAAGAGAAGTCAATTTCTGACTTCTTCATGCATCTTTTGGCTCAGGGTCTAGACATGTTTCTGCAGTCACTTTGGAACATACTCTTTGGTTAAGTGCAAGTCCTGGGACAGCAGCTTGAGGTACCATTAAAAAAATTCATGTCGACACAGGTCCATACATCCAAAGACAATTAAGGGAGGAAGGAAGAAAAAATGCACATCTGACCCAGGCCTCAGTACTTACTTTGCAACAGAATTCTTGCGCACTTATAAAGAGAGTCACTTTTCACCTTTCCTAAGCATGGCAGCCTGAAAAATACACATCCAAGTCCTTGCTGGTAGTTCGTGTTTCCTCTGGAACAGACAGGGACAGCAGCTCCAGAAGAACAACTCTAAGCCATCACAAGGGGTGGTCTGGAGACGAGCACTTGCACTACACACAGCCAGTGACTAACATCTGCTATCTCAGACCACTTCATTTTCCTAACAGCTTCGGTGAAAGAGGTAGAAATATGGTTAATAATGAAATTTGCTAAGTAAATACTGGCAGGTACGTACAGGATACAGCATCTCTGTCAAAGACAGGCTTATTAAAAATAATTAAAAAGTTCTATCTAGGAAAGGTCTGTCAGTGGCTCACACAGACACTGGGTGAAGGGGAGCAAGAGTTGCTAGGTCAAGTACTAATCAGAGCTTTTCAAAGGGAGCCAAGTTTGCGCTCCTTTACACCAGACAGACTCCTGGAATAAGGGTACGAAATGAAGCCGGAAGGGAAGCACTGTACTACTGGGAAACCACGGCTGTCTCGGCAATTAAGGCCTCCCCAGGGGGTTAATTACCCAGAGACAGACAGGCATTTCAGAAAATCCTTCTCAGCTTGCCACAAGAAGAAGCACAGCTTGACCAGCCGGGCGCTGGATCCCGGCCGACGCGCGGATGTGCAGCAGGAACGCGCCTCGCGGGAGGCAGCGATGGGCAGTGCTTCAGCAGCAGCTCAAAGGGCCGATTCAGCACAGCACCGGGGCTGTGCCTCCACCAGAGCCCCATCCCTTCCCACTCACTGCTCCCAGGAGGGCTTTACGATGTGGTCACATCTGCCCCTCTGCAGGACACCCTGCTCCTGTGCTTCTCTTCCCCGTAGCCTGCCCTCCACTCCCCATTCATCCCCAGTGTAAGAAACAAATTTCCCTCTACTGCATCTTCAGCCCCCAAAATCCTGCAGACTGTTATTTTTTCAAGCAAGATACAATTCAGGGGAAAGAACAGATTAACTTGTATTGATGACTAAAGCTGAATTCCTATAAGTAACTATTTTGTTTTCTTTTTGCTATTAATAGCAGCACTCCCCCGTCTGTATGGGAATCCTTTGGAAAATGTGTATTTGGTACGTTACACTGAGATCCCTGAGGTAAACACATAAATCACAGAATTACAGAGTTATGGAATCACGGAACCACAGAATGGTTGATGCTGGAAGGGATGTGGGGAGCTCATCTAGACCAACCCCTGCTAAAGCAGATTCATCTACAGCTGCCTGTGCAGGATCACATCCAGGCAGGGTTTCAGTATCTCCAGAGAGAGACAGACTCCACAACCTCTCTATGCAACCTGTTCTAGAGCTCTGTCACCCTCACAGAAAAGAAGTTTTTCCCTCGCATTCAGATGGAACTTCCCACGTTTCATTTCATTCTAACTTGTCCACCAGGAATACCTGGTCCTTCTCCACAGAGCAAAGCAGATTTACAGACCCAAGATTCTCATCAATAGGCATAATTCAAAATCAATGCCCCTTTCATTCCGTTTGTGATCTTCTCTGACAGTATAAACTGGAAAGCTTGAACTTACTGGAATACATGATTACTTTACTAACTTTACAACTTAAATCTTAAAAATGGAAAAAATCCTTGTATTTCCCTCCATTTATTTATCACATGGAATGTGTAAGAATCTACAGTGAATTATCAAGGAAAAAAGCCCAACCCAAACTTGCATAGTAATAATCAACCCTTCTCTCCTGTGTTCTGCACTAACCAAAATAATTTGGGATTTCTAGCAAACAAAAAACCTAATGAATATGCTAATATATATTTTACTACATTTTTCTGTCAGACAGTGATTGCATTGGGAACTGTTGTGTCCAGATGTTTTTTAGCCTGTATGGATTTGAAGAACATTTCCTAAAATACATAGTACGGATGATTGATTATGAGGGACAATATGGTTCTTTTTACTTGTACCAAAAGAATCAAGAATTCCTTGCCCCACAAATAGACAAAAGAAGAGAGTCAAGAACTTTTACCCAAAGGAAAAAAAAAAACACAGCATGGTGTACAGCAATGTGAAAGAAAACACATGTGGCAAAACCAGTAGTTTGCAAGTATATCACTCCATATCCAACACATGTGAGCTCCTTATAAAGGGAAACATTCATCACAAGGGCAAAGGGAATAGTTTAGATACTCTTTTTTAGAAGGCAACTTTTAACTTGAAAATTGTTGTTAACAGTCCCAAGAAGTGAAAGCTAAAAAAAAAAAAATCATTGATTCTGACCTGATAATGCGGTGAAAAAGTTCAAAGTTTGCTTTCATCCAAATTAGCAGCTTGCATATCAGATCCAAGATGCAAAATTTAAACCAGTTTAACCTGAGAGACTAAAAATCTTGGCAGGGCTGGGGTCATTCCACATATTTTTTAAAAAATATTTTTATCTGGATATTCCAAATTTCTGTCATAAACAAAATTTAAGAGCTACAATAAAAGACTTAACTGAAGTAGATTAGTGGTGGAAAACAAGTGTTCAATTTTTGTTCAGTTTTTTCCCTGCACTTGCAAATTGCAAAATATTTTATTTCTTTTGTACAATCAGGCAATTCCCAGCTTTGTGTGAGTCTGTTAGAAATGAAAAAAACAGAGAATACTACTCTCCTGGAACAGGAAGAAGAGATTTTAAACAACAAAAATCAGCTAACCTCTTAACACATATTTCCACTTAAACTTACTTCTAGAAAGTGTTCTGCTTGCTGTTCCCGATCCAATTTTCTTGATGTTGTAGTAATCAGACCTGTGAAAAAAAGATGATATTTGATCATCAACAGCCATTGAAAAATATATATCCTTATCAACCTGAATACAAATTAATTTTTAAAACACTCCAAGGGGAAAAAAATCTATTTGAAGCTATATCAGACACAGATCTCTTGACATCTGTCAAGCATTTTATTTCTCAGTCCAACCATTATCACTTTCTGACCAGCAATGAATCTTTAAAGAAAAATGCTGTGAAAAAAGCAACTGAGAAACAGTTAACTGTGTGTCTACAGCTAACATACTACATTTATTACAGTGAATGAAAAAATCTCACTAAAGAATCACTATTTGTCTTATGATTAAGAGTTTCAATTAATCATTTGCATTTGACTGAAATTCTTCTGTAAAAAACCTCATTAAAGATTTCAGAGTTCTCAAACAATTAATGGGATAGGATGCTGATTACTTTCAAGCCAAGAATACTTGACAAAGAAGGTTATTTCTGTAATAACTACTTGTATACATAATGATTTCCAAATTTAATAATTCTAATGCATTAAAGGTTTGGTATTACAATTTCATCAATTTGTTCCATGTTCACATTGAGTCTTTAAAATAAAGTTTCTTTTTACATGAGGATGGTGAAGATATCTTTTTTTTTAAAGCAATGTACTCCCATGAACGATTAAAGTCTTGTGAGATTTAAACCACAGAAAGAAAAAGAAACAATATGAAGTTCCCTCAAGAAAAGCGATGCATACCTTCTAGGAACATAGCTTAGTTTTTTATTTTGTTCTTACTAGAGATTTAAAGGGCAGATTTGGGTTTTCCCTCATACAAAACATTTCTTTGGAGAGGAAAATGCATTATGTGCTTGTTTTTTGATAGATCAACTTTTCCTAGAGATAAAGGTGATTTTGGAGACAATGCCAGACGGGCCAAGTTGTTCTCAAGAATTTGTCATCTTTAAGATTACCAAGGGAAATAAGAAAATAAATTCTTCCTGCATTAACTATCCTACTTATTGAATTAATCAGAACAGCCAAGCATCTAAACACAAATCCATGATGACCATGAATTCTTAAAAAACCCCATCAGCAACATCTATGTAAGACCTGTGGTCCCAGAAGGCTTCTACATCTACAGCCCCTCATATGCTATCACCTTCTCCTTGGAGGAATCTGTTTACCTATGTTGGTGAGAAGGGGAAAAATAATACATGAAGTAATGGGATGAAATGAACTAAGGGAAGTGCACTCTGCTTCCAGGATTTCAGACTTCTTGTAAGATACGTCAGACCACAGAAGTGACACCCAAGGGGAGGTCAAAGAAATTAAGAGTGGATCATTACAATTACATGGAAGAAGCTGGTGCTGGCAAAAAGCTGAAAAAACAAAACTGGTATTGCCTGCATCAAGCAGTTGTAAGTACTCAAAACTGTT
Organism: Buphagus erythrorhynchus; assembly: GCA_013400855.1. NCBI lineage: Eukaryota > Metazoa > Chordata > Aves > Passeriformes > Sturnidae > Buphagus > Buphagus erythrorhynchus. The sequence continues at coordinate 11,528 of VZTT01000041.1, forward strand.
ACACCATATGGGAGACATCTATCTACTCACTGCATGAGTTTAAACAGAAATGACAGCACAGATGATAAATTTGTGTCATTCACACAAGATCCCCCCATGTCTACAAAGAACTCAGATACCGGCAAGAAATTCCTAATTATGAAAGAAGTTCAGCCCCAATAAATTGATAAAGAAAAGATTTCAGATTTGAAATTGTCCTATTCATCATATGCATGGCCACTATGGATATTTATCAAGCACAATCTAATCACAGTACGGAATATGACAACTTTTATATTATCTTGCACTTCCTTCACTCCTAATGTGCCAGTGTGAACTCTACCTACTTTCTCCTTAGACAAGAGATCTGTAGCTGTAAATTATAGAAGGTCTCTGTCCTCATCATCTTCTTCAGGCAGAGAAATTTGTATTCCTTTTGAAGACCGAGAGCTAACATTTGAAACTGAATATTCTTAGAATGAATAGTACTTGTCTTTAATTGGTAAAACTAAAACTACTACTACTACTGCTCCTCCTCACAAAACTACTGTTTTATCACAAAGGAGGTTTTTTGTTTCTCTTTGTTTAATGTAGAGCCTTCTTGACTGCAATAATTGTCAGAGTGCCTTCAGACCTGAATTTTCTTCTGAAAGAGGGATATGAAAACATAGCAAGTCTCTACAACAGAACTGCCTGTATTTTAAATGTAGCAGATTCCAGAAGATTTACCACTCAGACTTAACAGCTGATCCTAAAGGGGGCAGGTAGCAGACCATCACCATCAGTTCTGCAGACCTGATTGTGAACTATGTTGATTGTGAACCATCATAACTGTTTGGCTTTGCTTTAAAGGCAGCTCTATGTACAGCATCCATTCTGGGCAGTTTCATCAGGTTGTTAAATTAATGTGTAGAAAGAACTGTTCCTATGAATGTGCAGTTCTGAGGCTTTTATTTTCCTCTCCTGTTCTCTGTCCTACCCAGCATCCATGATGGCCTCATTGCAGTATCCTGGCTGCTCTCTTGTCACATACATTCCTGACGTCAGGGACAGACCATGCCGTCCAACTCTACTGCTCAAAATAAAACTACATGTTAAATCAGGTCTCAGTCAATTGATATTAATACTTATTGAATTATTGTCATGTATTGGTATGGATATGAATCCCTACTGGTTCTTTCAGGTTACAAAACTGTTTTTCAATAAATGATGAAGAGTAATCATCAAAACTGAAAAAAGAAATATGCCAGTTATGTCTAAGACTACTCACAACTTTACCAGTCCAGTCTCAAAGAAATTAATTTCCTGAGTTTTATGAAAACCTCACTGTGTTCCTCCCTCCTGTGTTCACTACTCCATGCCACAGATATATAATAATAGCAATATTTAGCAGGATGTAGAACTTTATTTTCCAGACACTGGGGCAACTGAGAAAAACTTGACTTCACACAAGAGACCATATCACAGTTTCAGTTCTTATCTAACTGTATTAAATTGTCATACTCTGTTATGGTTTAAAGCATTATCTAAAGAAAAAACTCACAGAGAAAAATAAACCCAAGGAAATTATGTTAGGCTGCACTCCTGGCTATGAGAAAGTCACAAGGGCACAATGATAAAAAATGACCCTTCCTTTTTTTCTATCTTCAGTATGTGCCGTAGCCCTTATGGACACAGCCGTGTGGACAACTCTCCAAAGCCAACTGGGAAATACAGCACGCATTTATCAAAAAATAGTCAAAACTACTAACAAGCTTTAGAAGTTGTTGCACACCTTTCATATAGTTTCTCTCAAAATTTGCAGGGAAACATCATGGTTCTGCTAAGGGCAGGAGATATTTATAACCATATATTTAAGAACATCACAAAAGTGAAGAGGAAAATTGTATTCAACAGAGAAGTTATTTAGAGTAAAATCATCTGCTTACAAACAAAGTTATGTCATTCTGCTCACAGAATTTCATACTTTTCTTTGATTTTGTGAGTTAAAACATCTCTCTCTTCATCCTGGCACATTGTTCCTCAGACCACATGAATGAGTTGTTTTGTGAAACTCCAAAACATTGTTTGACCAACTATTTAATCTTGGAGATAACCTGCTGTGTAAGACCTAGGAGGTCTTATACAGCTTGCTTTTCTCTGATACCTGTCACTTTTGTTGTTGGAGTATTTTTCCCATCTTAACAAATGAGTAATTATTGTTCTACTCCTATTACGGAGTTTGGAAATCCTGGAAGGTGAACACACTCACTCTACACAACATGTCCCATAATACTGCAGGATAGTCACAAGTCCCAGCTGACACTGACAGGGGAATGTCCTATCAAAACCTCACTCTACACTGGATAAGATCATCACTGTCTCCAAATCATTCCCCTGTAAAAATTCAGCATGTAGATGGAGAAGAAATGGCAATGTTCTTCATCCCATCAACTTTATAACATGAATGGGGCAACCAGAGATGTAGGGTGGGTAACAAGGCAGACCTGCCTTAGTGACACAGAAGAAAGAACAGGACCAACACAAATAAATCCTGGCAATTTAGCCAATACATCAGCCTATACAATCTTCAGCCAATGCATCATCTTATAAACAAACCTCCAGTAATAAGGGCTTAGGTGTGTGATTGAGATATTTGAGAAACACATAGCACTGATGATTAGGATAATGCTTTTAGCACATTGAGATGTGCTAATGAAAGGAAAAGTTCATCAGAAACAGACCAAAACCCACCTGAGTTACTTCACAGTTGCAATTAGTGAAGTTTGCAGTTATTATAGTACAAATGAAGAAATGTTATTTTTGTTATTATTACTATTACTGTTATTATTAGTAGTAGTATTATCAAACAGTAGCTTGGTGATAGGCCTGGTGTCATAGGAGTAATGCCAGGCATGTGTGTGGATGAATGCACATGTGTGTCTGTATCACTGAACATGACATAAAATCAGGAATAGTCACAATTTCAACAGTATGGCTAATGCTTTATAATTTTAAAAACATTTTTAAAGAATTTGATCAGGATCAAAGTGAAGGATTTAATCCATCCTCTAGCCTTCAGTTAGCTCTTGTTTTACAGAAGGGTGCTCACAGAAATAAAACCTCTGTGTGCCTGAAGTAGAGAGACAGTGCTATACAAATACATACATATATACTGTATATACAGTCAAATATTAGACTATGTATATGCATATGTGTGACATTTTGCATCTACCCTGTAAGTTGAATATTAAAAGTTATCCTAAAACACACATATTTTCAGAGGTATATTTAGCTCTAAGGTTTACTGAAGTTCATTCTTTCCATATATATGCATTATTTGAAGTATTTTTGTTGTAAACAAAAGAATTAATTAATTCAAATTTCTTCTGTGGACTCAGCCACAGAAGAAAAATTCATAAAAGGCTGTTAAGTGCAAAGGCTATGGCAGAGGAAATCTTCAAGCACCGGAGAGTTTCAACAGTATTACACAGAGGGAAGCACTGCTCTGGGTTTGCTTCTTCTGATGCTTACTCTCTACACATCCAGAACAGCTCATGGCTGTAGGTGTGATAGTAACTAAACTAACCCTTGACTTAGAAGAAATTCACATATTTTTCAGTACTATGGCACTTAGGGACCAAAAATTAGTTTGCCACAGGCTATTTTCTGACACAGATTGAATTTCCCTAATATGGCTGTGAAGCCAAGGAGAGTTCAATAGCCTTCTCCTTATGAAATTAAATTACTTTCATTCAACCTGTGGATGGATAACCTTACCTGAGCTGTTTCCTGAAGTACTGCTTAAAAGATAACAGAATCTGCTATGGAGAGACAGCATATTTTACTGCTATCTCTGGAAGTGCGGTGAATTTTATAGTAGAAGGAATTTTTTTTTTTTAATGAAATTCTGAAGAACTCCTTTATTGATTTTTCATTCTCAAACTTTGTTTAGGTGAAATATGAAAAAAGTGTAAGACAGGTAACAAGCAGGCTAAAGTAAAAGAAGCCAAATAAATTTCTCTGTTTTAAGAGGAAGGCTGAGTGTCTTCACAGAGATAGGAAGCTGAAAAAGAATGCAACATCATCCCCTTCCCTGGCAAAAGATTAATAGGATATAATTTACTGCACGTTTTACTGTCCATTAATCTTTTTTTCTTGCTGTGCATATTCATAAAAACCATTTATTAAGAAAATACAAATGGGGGATGGATGGATTGGAAGTGTAACAGGGGACTTCAGGTTATTATGCAGGGTTTAAACACAAGCTCAGAACACACTGCCTGGCTCCAAGCCATAGCACTACATGCTTTACACCCTTCCAGGCAGCACAGGGCCATGTATGTCCCATGACACACACAGAGATGGTCTGGATGGATTAGCTGAGGTCTAATCTCAAAGATTTCTAGTCCCTAGGTGATGAGGGAAACTTTCTCCTCATTCAGATATTGATTCTCATTTTCAAAGAGACCAATTCTGAAATGGAAACAATATAAAATTAGACACTTTTCTCCATGTGGTTCTTGTGCCCTGTGAGATGCTCTGAGCATCCTGCAACACTGCTCCTATCCTGTCACAGTCCAAAGTGGATGCACCTCCCAGTCTGCCTCTCTCAAATACTGTAAGGAACAAGTATACAGAAAGAAAACCACAAGAAGATATCAAAGGAAACATTCTGTAGAGTTATCCTTGAAAGCTCAGCTTGGAAAAATAATGCCTTGGGATTGTTTGCTGGAAATACAGGCCTTTCAACCCAACCAGTTAAACAGACAAAGGAATAAGTAAAACAAACACTGTTTTTACAAAAATGTTCCCTAAATTCAGTGACTGGTTATACACACTGCTCATTCATCAAAGCCCCAGGGCTGAATAGGCAGAAATTCATATGGGAGTTTATGGGTTTACTAGAAATCTACAATGTTTATTAACATTACACACAAAGGTATGAAACAGGCTCTCCACATATTTATGAACACAGAAGAGAGTTTGCAGCTGCTGAGAAATACAGCTATCAGCTGTCAACTGTCCTACTACTCTTTGAAAGTAAATTTAAGTCTTTAGATGGATTTAAAAAAAGGGCAGCCACAATAAAAAGCATCAGGATTTGCACCATATATTCAGGAACGTAAAACTATCGCGTATTCTTAACCATAGAAATGTCGAAATGAATAGCAATAACCAGGGTAATTCTATTACCCACAGGCAGCAAGAGGCATTGTAAACACTCTAACAGCACATTCATCTCCTGCAATAAATTAGGGATCGACAAAGCAAAATTGAATTTCAAAGATTAATGATAGAAAACGACTTACATTTTACTTGGAGATGTAAACAAACATATCATTTTATATAATTACACATGTAAACCTCTAATTTAGAAAGACTGTATTCTGATCTAAATGAATGATACTTCATTGAACAAGAAAGAGAACCCACCAGGCGAGCCTGTGCAATTACGTGGAGGACTGCTGCTTTATTGTTTTTCCTGAGGTGACAATGAGAGTGGAACGACCTTTTTGAAAAAAGCTAGGTATAAAAAATGATTGCTTTTTAAAAACAGTTACATTTTCTAATGCATGGCTATGTCTGAAAAAAAAAGGGAGAAGCTGAAGCAAAATCTTTTTGTTCTTCTTTCGTTGTCCCTCCTGTCTCTCGTTAAGAGTTCCATCAGCTTATTGCTGAAAATATCAAAACTCTGAACGAAATGCACAGCAAACATTCACTTCAATGAAGATTTTGGATTATGCTTTCCTTTAAAGGCAGATTCTGGCTTTTTTTTGTTCCTAGAATACGTTTAAAGTGACAATATGGTGTGCCAGTCTGTTCCGCCTGTGAAACAGGGGACTTAAAGGGACTCCCTTTCATTCTTTAAAATTCAGCCAGTGCAGTCCCAAGGAACCACAGGCAAAGCCACTGATTTTCTAAATATTCTTCTCCACTTGTGAAGTGGCCAAGTTTTCTGTTCTGTGTATTCCTCCTGGAAGGTTATTTGCACACAACTGTTGAATACCCTGGTTTCCAGACAGCATTTATGAACAATTTTGGTCAACTAAACAAGACAAGTTGTATTGGCTCCCTCTCACCTAATAAATTTGCTGTTACCTTTCCTGCATTATAGTTCCAACCTTCACCCCTCCTAAGCCTGATGGATGGAGAATACTCTGTGCTCCAGATAACATCTGCACAGCCACACCAGAGCAGCCTAACTACTGATTCCTGTGGATGTGTCTAGCATGGAGCAATCTCGAATTAGTCCTCAAATACACTGTTTAGTTTGTGCCCTTAATGAATTTCTACTCTTCAAACTCCCAGAGACCCTGTCTTTGGTTTTTTGTTTTTTTTTTCCCCCAAACCCTCCAGTTTGGATGCTGCCTTCCAACCCTGGATGAGAATAAACTGCCTCTTTTGAAGCCAGCATCACTGAAGAAACCACCAAATAAGATCATTTGTCTACCCAATACTTGAGATAATCTGTTAATGTATGCCCTTCAGCATGCAAATTCCTTATTCAAGACTCATCATTTTTATTTCCTCTCCAGCCAGGCCCATACACAATATCAATTCAACAATTAATCTCTGCGTCCTCGTGCCTCATAAATTCTGCAGTGCAACCGTATCAAATGCATTACTGAAGTCCACGTAGGTGACATACAAAGTATTTCTTAGAACATCATTTATCTTATCCATGACATCAAGATAGGCTGATACGATTTACTTCTGGTAAACCCATGAGCACTTTTATCCCGTTTTCTATTTATTTTCATGTTTTTAATTATACTGTCCTTCAAAATACTTTTGAAAGCTTTGCAGTTGACAGAGGTCAGATGAATAGTTCTGTGACTGCAAGGCTTATTTCTTCACCCTGTCTTCCTACTCTTTGCTGCTGACATTTTATTTGTTATCTCCCAGCTGCATGGCTTAAATCTCAGATTTTATAATATCCCTCAGTAGTCACTTGCTACAGGAGTTGTATTTAAGGTACCAATTCTTTCACATTTCTGGAGCAGAAATTATCATCCTTATTCTTACTTGATATAGGAGTGATGGCAGTGAGTTGTGCTTGGCCAGGAAGAAGCCAAATCCAAACTTGCTGTGGACAGCAGGATAAGGTCTGCAAAGGATGTTATATCAAACCACAATCATCACCTGACTATTGTCACTTCAGACAGCAGATGGCTTCAGGCATCTCACAGTGATGTGCTTCTTGAACTCAGGTGGGATGAAGCTCAAAGTGCAACCCAAAATGCCTGCCCTCTAAAATGACCCCTCAGGACCTACCCTTAAGATTGCAAACACAGTGTGCAGTCCATAGCTGCAGTATTTATATGAAAATATTCGATGTGCCCAAGCTGCACTGCCCCTGTAGCACGACTGATGAGCAATTTCTCCACACTGTCATTGTCACCTGAGTCATCTCTTGGGGCTGTGATGCTCTGGAACAACCGAGCAAATGCCCTTGAGGGACTGTTCCACAGAGACTTAGCTCTTCTAAAACACTTCACAGATAAGTTCATGCCTTGTAGGATAAGAAGGTTTTCAAGTTCAAATCCCTTAGTTAGACTCAAACAAATATGTAAGAACAGAAATAGCACTCATATCTTCTTTTGCTTTCTTCCCTTCAGAAGTGCAGTGCCATCTAAAAACCTAATTGCTAATACGATGCCTCAGCACGGATTTTAATACCTCCCTGTATCGCTTCCATTTTGAGGGAGAAATTACAGATTTCTATTTGGGTTATAATTATCATATCATTATTAGAGGCAAAAATAGCTGTAAATATATCTTACTGGTGGCTAGCTTAGTAACCAGCACACACCATCATTAAACAATTTTCTTTAATTATTTTGTGCACAAAGGCCTCATAATTCTGCAAAAGCAATGACTAAGCCTAACCAGACTCCGGATATAATTTATGACAATTAATTTTAGTGTTTGCAGGAATGAAGACATATAGTATCTGCAGCAAGGGTGGTGGTGGTGTCACTTCCAGTGGAAAGGGGCTATGCAAATATTCTGCACCTTGGACCTGGATACATAATGAATTCTTGTTCCGTCTCTTTTTCTGGCATATTATGACAAAAGAAGGAAAAAAGAATAGTAAAAAATCTCCAATGTATGCTTTTGTGTAAGAAATGCACAGGTCATAGCATGATGAAGTCCTGGTATTTTCCCTTCTCAATTGTGGAGGACATGCGGAGGGTGTGCAGCTGTCAGTTATCTTCCCTCTCCAATCTACACACCCTCACCATCAATTGTCTCAGCTCAGTAAAGCACAATGCTGAGAGTGGTTCCCTGGGCTACCTGCAGATTCCTCAGGTCAAGTCAATCTCATCTTCATCTCTAATAAGAAAATGATTCATTGGTGAGGTGATCTTGCTGATTTGGAGGCAGAATACAGAGCTGTAGAAAGAAGCAGCCTCACAGAAAAGATATATGGCCTTCTTTCATGACATGCAGCTCACACTCAGCACTGCCAAGATCTGATCTGCTGCCTTTCCCAAGGTGGTCTCCTGCCCAAGAAAGCATACTGAGATGCCTGTTGGATTTCCAGCTGTCTTGGTCTGTAGCCTTACACGGGACATTTTATGTCTCTGTGCTTCAGCTTCCCCTCCCGTAAAACTGGGATAACAGGTATGTTTTTTTGTAAAAGTGCCCTATGACCTAAAAGGAAAAAAATTACTTCTGTAAGGTATTATTAACTAACAATATCATAAAGCTCAGCAAAAAGAGCACTAAGAATTTCCTAAAATCTGTCCTTTTTTTTGCTTCTCTGAGCACAAATTTATAAACTGTTATCAAAGGGTAAAATACAGTATTAAGTGTGACCCCCATTTCAGTGGCTCAGCACATAACAAATAGCAAAAATGCACAGCAAAACTGGAACAGGAGCAGTAGCTGCTTTTCTCTAAAACCAGCCCAGTGCCCCAGTCTTGTGAAACAGCTCAGTCCTTTGCATAAATCCAAGTCTCCTGAGATGTCTCCCTCTTGCACAGGTCCCTTTGAGAAAAATGATGGATATGGATGAAACAGGAATGCAAACGTGTATGCGTGAAAGCACTCCAAGAAACAACAGTCACATTTAAAGGAATGGTCTATACTGCTAAAGCAAGGAGATGTCTGGGGAGCATGCTGTTTACACCTGAGCACACAGCTCTGCTAAGGTCCCAGCACTGACCTGTCAGTAGGAGATCTGTGGTTTGGTAACAGGAGGAGAGCAGCAAGACTCCAGCACATCACCTATACTATCATGCTAAGGAAAGGACAGATGGTGGCCTTACAGAGATCCAGGATGAGACTAGGAGAGTCAGCAATGAGTTACAGAAGCAGAGAAAGCCAAATTGCAATGCAATTTTAATGGGACTTAAGTCCTAAATGTTTTAGAAGACCTGTTTAAAACAAGACCTGTTCAGTTCCTTGTAAGTCAAGAAGAACCCAAGAGACACAATGAGGACTTCAGTTTCCCACAAGCGTCGTCTTCGCCACAGCACTCGGATACCTATGCCTTTGTGTGCAGAGTATGGGAGTGTAAGAACAAACAAGTTCCAGATCAAGTTAAATAAAATGAAATAAAATAAAATGCCCTTCTCCCTTCACAAGGTCTCACACTGAGTGTGTTACAATTAATTGTGACACTCTTATTTCAGATAGATTTAATCTAGGCTACTTCTCACTGAAATGGATGCCATGTTTAACTATCCTGCTGACCACAAGCTGAGGAGAACCATGAGGATAATACATACACCCATTGTGAAACCTCTTCTGTGCTAAGCTATCATGACTCAAAGGCTGGTTGTTATTGCACTACTGGATACAAAGGCTCAAGGCAGAATGGGATGCTTGGTGTGCTCATTTGCATCTCATTACCCAGCATGCTCTTCCTCCTCAGTGCTATTTTCATAGTGGCATTGTTGTCCGAGCCCTGGGAACAAGGAAAAAGATTTGGTGACTTCGGATGCATGCAGTTCTTTTCTACTTGCTTTGCTCTCCCTTTATAATGAAAGGCTTTGCAAAGTGGTGAAAATGAATCAATTTTCCATTTTTAAGGCTGTATGGGTGTGGGTTTGTTTTTTTGTTTTTCTTTTTTTTTTGTGTGTGTTTTTTATTTATTTTTTTGTTTTTGTTGTTTTTTTTTTTCCCAGTAGTTTAAGTTATCAGAAGCAAATCTTGAATAACAAATAAGATTACAGAAATGTGAGCCTAATGTTCCTCTCTCTACAAGGCGCTCAAGCATGAAGGTTTTGATCGAAGAGTCAGAAATGAGATTTAACTTCCTTCGGATTTAAGTTTCATTTGTACAAAGAACCTGTTTCAGCAAAATGTGATTGCAAGCTCATTATTCAGTGAAGGGCAAATATCTTCAACTGCAATCTAGTACGATCAGCAGCTTTTCTGTGTTACAAGCCTCAGTGAAGAGAACTGAACATACTGGCTTCTGTCATTGTCTGCATCTGAGACTGTGATGATTTCACCCTGTCCAATTCATTTCAAAAGCTGTAGCTTCCAATTAAATGTATAAGTTGTCAGCCAGAGTAAGTGTCTATCATTTGAGCCAGATCAGTTTTGGTTTCTGGCAGTTTTACTGCATCAAAGGGTTGATTTACAGATCAGTTACTTTTTTTTTTATTCAGTACTCAAGGGAATAAAACTACCTTAAACATGGGACTCAAAACAACATTGAGTTACCTGTTTTCCATAGTTTTCAGTATGTTTTAAAAAGTTGGAAATAAAACTTCATTCCTCAGTGACTTGATAGTTTTCAACATGCACTTAAAAATAGTTTTAAAAAAATAAACTCCAGGCAAAACTGAGAACCTTAAAATCATGCTCTTTAACAACATCTAGCACACAAAGATTACATTGTACCCTATAAATGTCAATGAATTCAGCACCAAAAGCTTGTGTGAGGTATGAGGTTAGCCCCTTCTTAGGTTAAAAAGATTTCTCCGATTTTACAGATAAGGAACCTTAGCTATAAAAGTAAAACTACGTGTTAAAGACTGGTGCTGTGTACAGCAGAAGCACATTTTAAAACACTTCAGTCTCTCAGATTCATGTTTTAAGAATCTGAGCAATTTTCAGAGTCCTTCTTGAGATAAAAAAAATGGGTAAATGTAGGCAAAAATAATGCAAAAATACTTGGCATGGAGTCTCTATGCAAGGAAAAATTATGAGTTTTGGAGGTTTTAAGGCTAAGACTCAGTACCTCCTTAAAATATGCAGAACATTTCCTCCTTGGGTTCCTTGTGGCAGGAGGCTGAGTGGCATTTCACAGCAGGATCCTATGACGATGCTTTGAAGAGTTTGTGCTGTATAACCCTTGATGAATCAATTAGGCCTCCTCACTCACCCAAATTATTCTTTTTACTTGTTTTCACAGCAATAGCACAGCCCTAAATCTAGAAACTGCACTTGTAGGATCCAAAAGGATCTGGTTGTAACTACTGTAGGTAGTGGTTGGTGAAATTTAAACACCCAGAAGTAAAAGACAAAGGGATTAGGTTTTTAAAACATTTAAGATGTTTTAAAATCTTAAATCACTATCGGGTAGCTTCTTAACAATCCATACCCAGTGGGGCACACTGAGCTAAGAGCCGCTGTGTGGGGAACCATGGAGATGTGCAGGAGCTGGGAGCAGAGACTGGAGACTACTTGTCAGCTGGGATGGGGCTACAACAGAGTCAGGACAGCCATAGATCTAATCCCAGGAACTAAACCCCACTGTTTTCAAAAGGCCTGTGATATCTGGTAACAGCGACAGACAGAGCAGAGTGAACTGCTGAGGACCTGGGCAATCCTGGTGGCTAATTCCAAGATTGGTGGTCCAAAAGCAGGAGTGCACAGGGAGCTGCAATGGCCTTTTCCAGAAGAAATGCTTGTATGAGTAGGCAGAAATGAATCAAGGTAGCCACAGTGTAAAGTAGCAAAATAATCAACAAGAGTTCATTAAAAAGTGAAATGAGCAACAGTTAATTAAGAGTTCACTAAAGACATCCGATGCCCCAAAATAGTTTTGCTTTGTCAGTTAAAAGAAGTGAGAGTAAACACATTTTTAGTACATGGATTTTCCCAAGAGTCAGTAGTATTTCTGCAGCTACACCACCAAAACCTTTCCCAAAGGCATGAGCCAGCAGAGGTGCCATGGAGCAGAACAGGGCCCTGCTTTTGGGGGTCCTGCGGATTTGGGGCTATCAGCATGGCTTTATGGCATGTGTTAGAGCAGCCCCAGAAAGCTGTGAAGCAGCTCTCCACCTCTTATTTTAGGCTACATCACTCTCTTTCCCATCACTGGTATTTTTCTGAGAGGGTCTGCTGGCTGGCCCCTTGCCTGTCTCTATGCTGGAAGGGACCTCTCCCATCCTGTGGCTCAGATGGTTCCTTCATCCCCCAGCCACTGGAGTTCAAGGAGGGAAGATAGCACCTGCGACCCCTATTTCTGCTGCTGCCATAAATTCAACTTCCCATTAAATTTTTATTTCTAGGTCAAGACAAGAATGATAGATTAAAAACAAAAATAGCTGAGCATTCAGTATGGAAGCTGCTGCAGCACAGCCCATCCACAGCCTGCCAGACCCCAGACAGCCTCCAAGTATGCCAGTTATTGATTTTTGTACCAAAACATTTACACTGGCACAACCCCCAGTGAGTGCAATTACACGGGTATAAAGGTGCTTTATACTAGCACAGATTATGAGATAAACAAGCTCATTTATACCACTCTAACTGCATTCACTTCGGGGTATTTGTACCTCTTTAATGATACCAGTGTAGCTAACGCAATACAACTTGTGTCTACAGACAAGACCTCAGCCTGATGGTAATTAACATGAGCATTTCCAGCCACCCTGAGCAGCTGAGGTTAGTGTTAGAAATAGCAACTGACCCATAACAATTTGCAACAGCATCAGAAACCTCTATAAAACAGCTCCACCTTCAATTGCTTTTTCCACATTTGCTGGAAGGATGTTTATTGTGCCCCTTTTACCAGGCGGCCCTAAGAGCTAAAAGTTGCTTGTGGCCACTTTTCTCCTGCGTCTGGACAGCAAAAAAAAAACAAAACAAAACAAAACAAAACAAAACAAAAAAAAAAAAAAATCAATTCACCCAGTGACATTTTGCTGTGAAAGAGCGAAGGCAGCACAAAAACGCTGATAGAAGTGGTGGTTAACCCTGTGCTACCCTTATTGTTCCTCATTCACCAGCTCCGAGCGCTGGAGCAGCCCATGGAGCACGGGAAAAGGGGCTCTGCCATCTGTTGCTAGGGCTGACATCACCCCTGTTTGCTCAGGCATTGCTCCTTGGGCTGTGCTTCCATCATTAATCAGCACCAGCCCTGTGCTGGCCCATTCAGCAGCGCCTCGGCTGTCAGCTCTGGAGAACCTCACTGCAAAAAGGAGCTGCCAAAGTGCCTGGCTTCACTCGGACAGAGGCTTGGATATACATCAAGATTGCTTTGGACAGAGTATTTGTCAACTCATCCTGGGAGAAAGTGCGCACTGCACAGTACACAACTTGACAAAGGGAGGAAAAACAATCCCAGAAAAACATCCCCATCTCCTATAAGCACTCTCCATAGGTCAAACTTCAAGCCACAGAAAACCAAATTGCTCTTTCCCTGAAACCAGGTTTGCCAAGAGGCTGCTGAACCCATCAAAGTGATAATGGATACATATCGACTAATTTTTTTTTTCCTGAATAATACTAGCACAATCTCACAGGAAACAAGAAATTCCTTAACCAGAAAAAAAATATAAAGAGATTTAACGAAAAAATGGGCTGCCAATGCAGACAAGGAGCAATGTTTCCATAGGACAATTGGGGAACAAAGGCACAGAGGGGCTTACTGATTTCCTCAAGGTCAAACACATAAAAATGCACAAGCAAGAAAAGCCTGAAGCACTGTCTACAAATGCTGCAGCAGCACAGACACCAACTGGACACACAGACTCCCCATTTCCAACGATCTTCTATTTTCCCCAAATGTCTGAGTGGGTCATGCAATACTAGCATAAACAAAGGGCATGTCAAGTTGGAAATACCTAAGGCATAAAAATGGAAAATGCTGAACAGTACTGACATATATTGAACAGGTTTCTGGAAACACTCAAATGTCCATAAGGACTTGTTTCAAGTTTTTTTTTCTTGGGGGAGAAGAAGGGAACACAAAATATAAGTTTCTTTTACAGGCAGCAGATCTGTTTGAAAAATTAGTAATTCCTTAAATGTGAAACATCAGATAAGGGTCATCCTGAGACCAAGACACTTGAATTTAGGTGTCTGCATGTGATCTAGAGAGCTCATCAGTGCGTGTTCAACTCAATTTCCTACACATAAGCTATGGGTTTGGATACATCTGGCTCCTAGCCGTAGCACCTGCAGGACTTCTCATTTATCACTCCATGCCCACATCCAGAGCGCTGTTCTCCCAGTTTGAAGGATAAAAAGAAAATGTTATTTTCATACACTGCAACACAGTGATGGGGACAAATCATTTAAAGAACAATTTAGGTTCCTGCTTCCAGTGATTTTAATTTAATTTTTGTCTTACGTGGCTGTTTTCCAGATCCTACCTGGCATCAAGCTAATTCATACCTTCCTACACTGCTCAGCACTAGTGATAGACTCGCTCCCAAGTGATTTTGACAAAATTGAGCATCAAAGGAAGTACTTTTCTCACTTTCCAGCAGTTCTGAAGGGGTTTTTTCTCTGGTTAAAAAAAAGCAACCAAAACACACTCACACCTTTTCATTACAGTGTTTTTAATTTCAATATTTTTTTCTCGAAAACTAGGAGTTTGGATTTGAGGATCCCACTGTGCTGTCTAACAGTCTCTCTTCATGCCTTGATGTAATCCAAGTTCTCACAGAATCTCAGAGACAAAACCTACTGCTCAGAGGAAGCTGTCTCAGTGGGTCGTCCATCCCAGGGGAGTGGAAGCTGTAGTAAAGGCATTTAGACTGTTTCTCAGAAAGAACAAAGAAGTATTTTAAATGTTGATTTTTGACCCCCTGAAAATCAAACTTATATTTTTTAATGGAAAAAAAAAACTCCACAACAAAACCACTCAGTCTCTCCTAGCTTTATACAGAGATATATTGGACAATGATCTCAGGCACATGGTGTGATTCTTGAGGGTGTCCCATGTAGGGCCAAGAGCTGGATTTTGGTGACCCTTGTG
>VZTT01000042.1:10777-29612 GCA_013400855.1 Buphagus erythrorhynchus
GTGTCCCTTAAGGGACTAAAGGCACATGGTACTTTGCAGAATGTAACCCAGTTAGGCTTTGGTGAGACATTCTGTCTGTCTTTTTCCTCCACTAAATTGTAAAAGTGTTGCCTAATATTTATAAGCAGCAGTTCCCAAGCATTGCAAGCTGTTCTCTAATGATATTTTCAATTCAGTCTCAGCCTCCTGAATGAAATTTCTGAAGAAGTTACATAAATGCTTTCTTTTTCAACCTGAATTGCATTCAATACAATATTATAGAAACAATCCCTGCAAACATCTCACTTCAAGAGAGGTTGTTTTTTCCTTTCCTTTTGCTCTTGGCAGTGGCTGTGACAAGAATGACAGAGCAAAACACAACACAAAGTTATAAATGTTACTTTTCCTAAGACACCAAACAAAGTCATGGTCTACCAAAGTGGGAAACTGAGGCACTCTGCTTTCAGAAACTCTGGCCTGTGCCTCACCCTGGGGCTGCAGAGAAGGTTTAAATTGAGGAGTGACAAGTCTGGGACCTGCCAAGCAAAGAGAACGCGCTACCCATCTCTCCAGCCATCTAAAAAGAGACATCAACAGAGGAATGCACAATTTAGGTGCCTTTCATCACTTCAGGGTTTTTTCACTTCACCTTGCTGCACAAGCAAGGCAGTGCCTTTTGCTCCCTCTTTTGATATGCACCTCCTGACACACAAGGAAAAGGTTGCCAAAATCTGATAACAAGCATGACTCCCTCTTCACTTCATCCCTTTCTCCATTCTTTGTTTCCTAAACCCACACCCCTCACACAGGTCAGGATCCACTCATTGCAACCCGACGTTCTCTGCTGGCTTTCTTCCCTTTCCCCATCTCAGAACTTTCTTTCCATCAGCTCCTCTGACACCACAGAGCCATGCACAGCATCTGAAGAGCTGGCACAGGGCAGTCCACATCAGGGGCCATTGCCACAATTTCACAATGCAGATGACTGAATTAGAGGCTTTGGCATAGCCTTGTTTATCACTATTAATGAGGCTGAACCAAACATGCAATTCCTTGGGGTCTTTTGCCTCACTCCTCTCTTTCTCTTCTGGAATCTTTACCAATGCCTCCATTCCACTCCTTCCCACCTCAAGCAGCTGCTCCTGAGATTCTGAGAGCAGAACTGATGAGGACCCTGCTCAGCCCTTTTGTTTAGTGACACAGATGCATTATTAGGGGCTAGATTAAATAGGAATTTGGGATTGTGGATGCATACACCCACAGGAGTTTTCTTAGGGGAAGATAAGAAAATATGGTATTTTGGTAGGTTGAGATTTTAAGGAAAGTATAAGACCCTTTTTCAAACATTGACTCTGGCTTGTGACTTTGCATATTTAGTTGACTCTTACCATAACACAGTACTTGGTCTTGAGGACTAGAAGCATGAATGGCACTTTAGAAATTAGCTGTAAAAATGCAGAGCTCTGGCCACAGGTAAGATTCTCTGCCATCAGAAATCGAGCATGAAAATGTTTAATTCTGGGCTGCCACCACTAAGATTTTGCAGTTCAGACTCATAGTATGGCAAAATTCTGACAAACTTGGATGTGAGGGCACAAACCAACTCTGCCTCCATAACTGAGCTGGGCACATTTCCCTCTGCCTTTCCAAAGCAACTTCCCAGCAAACTCATCAACCACATGGATGCACTGGAAGTACTTGGAGCCAAACAGTAACAGAATGATTGAAAGCAATTCCTTTGCCTAAAGAGCTGGGTTTTACATTTGCTCTTCCACACCTTCCCCTGTCTGGGTGCAATGCAGAGGAAATCTGTGCAGCTGATCTGGGATTACATGCCACAGAACCTGACAGGCCCCTGTGCTCACAGCCTGGCAAACACCACAACTGTAATCTCCTCTCTGAGATAAAGTCCATCAATCTTATTCTTACACCAACCTGTCCCACTCTGCCCTTCAGGCAGAGCTTGAAGAAAAGCCCTTCTTGAGAAGGATGTTAAAATCTGCCCTTCCTTGGTACCCTCCTGTTTAACTTACTCTTTTGGCTGGCCTCCCATCAAAGTTGGGTCAACACATATCCATTTTGTCTGCTGAGCTGACTAGTTTTCAATAACAATTTCTCCTTCATTCTGTAACAGAGATCAATAAAACTGCCCCTCTCGCATGTTGGCTGATATTCCAGGAATGTCATTTGCTTTTTATTGTTGCTACTGCTTTGTTTTGTTTCCATTTTTCTTCCTTTTTTTTTTTTTTTTTTTTTTTGGCAAGGCACAGATCAATTTAGAAAGATGAAAATGACTTAGACTTTCACTCAAAGTAAAATCTGCACTTTATAACCCAGGATGTAATTTACAATTCTGTCATTAAACTCTGTTAATCCTATTATTATGAAGATAAATAATTACCCATAGCGAAGAAAGGGATTCCCAACAGAGTAGAATTATATTTTCCATCAGTAATGAAAAATATCCCTGCCGCAGTGACACTGGAAATACAGATAGTGAGCACTCCCAGGAGTCCCAGGAAAGGTTTGCTACGCAGGCAGTCCTTCATGGAGCTCGAGAGGGTAGCAGTCAAGAGAATCAGCATCAGGCTCACCAAAATCTTGCCCCTGGCCAAAAGACTGGTCTGGTGAAAGTCCTTCCAGAGGCTAAAGGATGCTAGTGAGTAGAGCTGCAGATCCTGGTGATCCAGCTGCATCTTGTGCATCAGTTTACAGAATTCGCTCTCCCACTTCTCCCCAATGAGGTCCTGGGTGACAGAGCCATACGTTTGGAGGTAGTAAGTGATTTGGATGGCTCTGGCTGATTTGACTCTCTGGTCCTTGCTGTTTGGCACTTCCATGACCCCTCCAAGCTGGTGGCCAATGAAACTGCTCCTTCCATCCTGGGAGAGAAAGCAGAAAAGATGAGCGTGTGGTTATCGTGCTTCTGACTATGGTGATAGACTCTGTCTCCTCTCACAGACATGCCAAGAGCTCTGCTCAGACACCACTGCACTCAACAGGAGCCTTGCCATTCACCTCGCTGGGCTTTGGGATCTGTCCCTGCTCCCCACAACTCTGTCTTGCTCATTATGGGCTCATTTGCATTTCTGTGCTGCAGTTCAGGGACTGCTCAGGTACTCACTGCAGTCTCAGGGATTCCCAGATATCCAGGGCCAAAATGGTGCATGCAAGCTCCTCACCCTGTGGGAGAGGATGACCTTCCACATTTAACTAACTGATGAACAATGACAAATCTCCAATTACTACAAAATGTTTGAGATGAAGATTAATTTTTGGAAGATTTGTGATTTCTTAATGCTTTGGAAATTATTTTTAGATTTGGAAATGTACAGAAAATGAAGCCTGATTCCTCAGGATACAGACAGATCCACAAAGTTTAATATCTGCTCCGTCTCCAGAAAAATATAATTAAAATCAGGCTTTTTAAATTGTTAATTTGAGATTTCATGGATTTGAGTGGCACAGAGAAAAGAATCTACCTTACACCTAAATTTAACCAGGACTTGGTTTTTTATACATTTCACGTGTATAAATCTTACTCTGGTCTCATTTATTTTGGTAAATGTAGAACATATAAAACTCCATGACAATCAGTAAAGGACAGAGTAAGTCCACTCAGCCTCTGTCTGTTAACAAGGACAGGTGTTGCCTTTTATTCTGTAAAATTATCTGGCCCCATTTAAATATTTGTTTTGATATGTTTTATATTGTTAGAAGGATTTAAAAAGAAAAGTCCTGTAAGAATGGTCCTTGCTCCTTGGCCACTGGTTGTACGATAATTTTATGTGCCCCTTCCAAGACAGGGGTAGCCTGTGTGGGTTTAGAAGATCAAATCCAGTTGCAAACTGAGAAATAAGACTCAGTGATAAAATTGTCTCAGCACAAATAATCTCTTTGATCAAAAAAGTCTAAATCCAGGGATTGTCTTTTGCACACCAAATAATATCTTGCTTTCTCCCCAACATAAATTGAATTATAAGTTTTCAGATTTATTCCTCTTGTATTTAATAAAAACATAAAATTATCAAGGCAGTTGATGTCTAAACTACCTTGCAGAAGTGAGTTCATATGAGATAACATTCTTTGCCTAGGCACACTACTGGAATGAGCTGACAGCTTGAATTTGGGAGAGGCTCTGCCCTCCACACACACACATGGAAGCAGTCATCTGCAAAATGCCAGAACCATTTGGAAGAGTCACTTTAACATGTATTGCATCCAACATTACCCATTTCTAGAAGCACCTGTGCTGCATGCAGGTCATTATCTGAAATTGCCAGACCTGCTCATAGCAATGATTCCCATCCTAAGGAAAAATCAGCGAAAGGAAGCTATATAAAACTTAGATGTCTTCCAGCATGTTGACTCATAGAGCAAATAAATATCAGAAATCAGGAGACAGTATTGAAAATGTTTTATGTACTCACCTTGCCTTCAATCAGGTATGTAAAGGAGGCAGTCCTCCCACTGAGAAATTTCTGCCTATGCCTACTTTCATGGCAGGAGCTCACACTGTTCCCAGCATTTGCCTGCCACAGCCCAGGGAACGTGACAAAGTGCTTTTCAGAAGTTCATTTTTTTCCCCTATTCCCAGCTGTTATTTCCCACCAAAATAGTGGCTTCTGGCAAGGGTATCCTGGCACAAGCTGACACAAAAGGTGAACTGCAGTCTAGTGCCAGCTTCCCAAATCACCTGGAGCCTCATTGCAAATGTCACCTAAGCAGAGACAGCTATCACAGAGGGGCAGCTGCTGCTGTTCAGACTCCAAAAAATCCTCATCCCCAGCATTCATTTCGAATCCTGTTTGGATTTTTTATTTCTACTCTTTCTAAGGAGAGGTCACACCTAACACTCAAATGCTCACAAAAAGTGCATTTCCAAGCTGGTAATTAAGGCTTAAGCAATGCGGTCCTGGCTCTGATTGGATTCAACTTTGCAGCTAAAAATCCCCACTTGGCACCACTTTGAAATTTTGGAGAGAAAATTCACATTTCCTCAGTGTCTGGGCAGTGCTGACATTCAGAGGCTTGCAGGCGCTGCAGGATTCTGTAGCAGCTCAGCTCCCAGCCCAGGCAGAGCACTGTAATTCAGGTTTCATTGATTCACTGTGCAGCAGGCACGGCAAGGTTATGGGAAACTTTGTGATGACCATCTGCCTTCCCCTGTGAAGGGTGCAGCGAGCGTCGGCAACATTTCAAAGGAGGCAGCAGAGCAGGCACAAATAAATCATGTTCTGCCATATCTCCCATGAAACAGCAGATAAGGGCTATTTTTTACACTGATGTACAATAGGGCACCCAGCTCATATGTCAGCAAAATAGAGAGTAAGCTTTCAGATGGAATCGAGGAAATCACAGGCGCTGGATTGCTGTGAGGACATTTTGTCTGTTCCCTTCTTTTTGGAGGCATACTGTTTCCTACCTAAGCAAGGGTTTTGCATTTGCTACAGTTATAGCATGCAAACATGAGCATGGCACCAAAGCATTTGGGAAAATGGGGCTTTTCTCTGATACAGCTCTTGGAGAATAATAAAGTCATAGAACAGCTTGGATTGGAAGAGACCTTAAAAATCATCTCATTCCAAGCCCCCTGCCATGGGCAGGGACACCTTCCACTAGTCCAGATTGCTACAGACCCTGTCCAACCTGTCCTTGAATATGTCCAAGGTTGGGGCAGCCACAGCTTCTCTGCAGTGATTACAATCTTAGCGAGGAAAACAGAAGAAATATGTCTTTCATAGTCTTTCATTCATCCGATTTTATGGAATACAACTTATGTGTAGGAAAATGGAGACCCAGTGCTGCCAACATGACTTTCAGCACTTCTCAGAGTCCAAGACAGGGACCTACCTATCCTTGAAGTCTCTTGGGAGCTTCGGGGGAGTTATTCACTGCTCCAAGTTCTCTGCTGTCCTCCAGGACCAACTTAGTGAAAGAACAAGGGCTAAACATGAAGGGCTAAACTCCTGAGCTAAGCCTAAGGTGTGTGAAACAAAATGTGGCCACAATGACTTGTATAGATGATGCCTGAAGAGCCAGGCAGGTTTTGAATAAGATTCCACATAGTTCTTCATTAATAAAGGTGCTTTCTGCTGATAATTAATGTGTCTTACCTGGTATATACCTACACGCTGCTATTATTAATTTCATAACATAGTTTGATGTTTGAGACTACAGACCCCTTATACTTTTTACCTACATCTGTTGTTACTCTCTGATACTATATACAGAAAAAAAAGAACTCCCTTGTCCCAATAAGTAATAATAATAGGTATTTGTTGTACATGATTTTATACCCACGTATCTCCAGAATACAGAAGATACTAATTGACTTTAGCAAGGTCACTTACATGATTAGAATCTTGTTTCAGATTCCCATGCTGTTTCTATGTGTTTTTCTCTTTTCTTTTCTGATTTTTTTCAAATGTCTGATGAAATCTTAACTGTGTCTGTTCTTCCAGATTCTGAAGGCAGGTGATTCTCTCCAGATCTAAGCATCTCTAAAGATGCAATGAAATATAGATCATCTGCTGGGGCATGTGATCTTTCATCTAAAACAGGGGGCAAGCAAACTGCTTTGCTTCAATGGACATTATTAAATTGTTTTTTTATGTTCTCCATTCTCTTTTTCTAGTTACCCCAAAGCCATTTGATATATTTAGACTCTGAAAGGGAGGAGAATGAGAACTAAAATGATAGGCATGAACAGCTTCACCTTCTTTTTCCCCCAGCTTGATGGACTTTGCCACCTGTGTCTATGCAGAACTGATCTTGCTTGTGGTTGAAAATCCAAACTCCTTGTTGGTTCAGCAGTAAGATTCACCAGTTGTGAATGGATGGGTACAGAATAAACGTCTACCATGTTTCAGGCTGGAAACTTATCTGTAAAGGAGGCTTGGACCCTTAATTTCCTAAGAAGATATGTAAGTGGCATGGGAAGTTTGACTTGCTCCAGAGCTGAGGGCCTCTCAGGTTAAAGGAAACCAGCTGCTCCTACTGAGCTAAATATCTTTTGTTAGTGATAATAGTAGTAGGCACAGATCCTCTCAGCATGCAGCCCAGAGGGACGCTAGAAATACTCCCTCACTACTAAAATTACCTGTGGCCTTTTTTGTTGTTGTTTCCTTAATAATTTCAGTGCAGCTGCTGCAGGCCCAGCTCCCACCTGGGCCTTCTGTGTGGGCACTGCAGGCGCAGCCCTGGGCAGGGCCTCACCATCTCCTGGGGTAATTCTTTCTCCAAAATCACTCTAAGTTAGAATTAAAGTAGGACTGTAGTCAGTGCAGCAAATGGTAGGGAGGGCCAGCTGTGGGGATTGGCACTGAGGAACAGGGTTTAATGGTGGGCCCGGCAGTGGTGAGTCAATGGTTGGACTCAGTGATCTTAGAGGTCTTTTCCAACATAAATTATTCCGTTATTCATCTCTGCTCTGAATGGCATCAGCCTCCACTGGCTTTCCTCTCCCAGGAAAAAGGAGGGTTTGAGGTGTTTTTGAGGGTATGGCTTCTGCCTTAGCACCCCGCTCAGCAGAGGTTGGGCTGGCGAGGGTTTTAAAACTCTTTTCAGATCCCTGGCAAGGAGGAAAGGAGCCCTTGTTCCCTACTGCTTGATCACTCTCATTCAAGTACACCTACAGGACCTTAGCCAGCAAATTTATCTCTATTTTTATTTTTCTTTAACTGCTACCTCTCATCAGCTGGAGTGAAAGATCATTATCAAGCTACATTATAGAAATGTTAGGATAAAGCATGCCATCCTGCTTGCATGCTATTTTATCTTAAAAGCTTAAACTGTTCAACAGAGGGCAACCAGGAATGTCTGCTGAAATATTTTGTGTGATAAACATCCTAATGAAATCAATGCAGTTGTTTCTCCCTCTGATAAGGACATTCCTACTGTACTGTAGGTCACAGAAAGTATTATGCTAAAAATCACAGAAGTTAGGATGGAGCAAGTTTCTTTTTGTCTAGCTGTTAGTTTTGAAGGTAAAAAATAATAAAAAATTTAAATCCTCTTTCATTTAAGGTTTAACATATTGGGCTGCTCATGTTCCCTTCAGCCTCACTGTAAAACTTTGGAGGAAGTTTCTTTTTCTCCTCAATCAAACTGATTTTTCTGTCCCTGTCCCCAGTACAGTTATGCATGGAGGTCTTGTACCAGTCGATCACTGTCACACAGCCACCCATTACCAAAAATTCTCTCAGCATTCCTTCCCAGAGCAAAGCAAGTAATGCTGATTCATGTCAGCATTTTCCCACACATTTTTTTATGTAGCAGTTTTCCTGCCCTTGCAGCTGTGTAGGTGCTCCTGCACTGTTTGCTGTGCAGCTGTTCTGTATGGATGAAGGATGGAGGGAGCATCCAGAGCAGGTGAACACTGAGGGCAGCACATTTGAGGTAGAGCTGCACCTTGGCTGGCTGGGAACAGGGACAGAGCCATGGCCAAGGGGCCTGTTCACATAGCAAAAATGAATTGTATGAAAATGGCCGTGAGAAGTTATCCAGGAAATAATTGTCTAACTCTCTGCTGCAATAAAGAAGCATTCAGTTATTTCTGGCTACCCAGCAATGATGAGGGTCAGCTCACCAGCTGGCCAAGCAAACTTGATTTATAGTCATGGTGAAGAGTCAGGCACATCCAAAGGATGATCTGCACCATCCTGAGGTACAGGCCAAAAGCAGATTTGTTCTCTGCAGTTGCCTGTCTCTCTCCACTTAAAGCAGAGGCATGAGATTACTTAAGACTTAACCCCAGATTTTATAATGCTAAAAACTGCCTGACCTATCTTGTCATTCCTGGTTCACACTGGCCCCTTCACAGATGTGTCCTGCTGGTTAACAAACCCACAGCCCTTCAGCCCCTTCCCAGGGAAACCATGGACTTCCAGGGTGATTTTTAAGTGAAAGAAGGAAGTATACAGAGCATCCAGAAGGGAACCAGAACCATCTGGAACCTCTTTCTGATGACTCTGCGCCTGTGCCCCTACCCTTAACAGCTTTGGGTTTCTAGTTTTTGATAAAAGAAACAAGAACAGATGAAAAGCGTTTCAAGAGACTTATATATTGTGTAGTATTAATAACAGAGAATAAGAGAAATGTCCATAGAAGTAAATCAAATTATGGAAGAATTCATAAGGGTGCAATAGCAAAGTGTGACTGCTGTTAGAGAGCTCTTCTCTTTGGAGGAGCTTCTGGCAGTGCACAGGCTGTTACTGAGTGGTGTTCCTCACTTTGTTCCTTCAGTGTCACTCTGCCAGGTTATCGAAAATCATAGTGTGGTCAGGGTTGGAAGGGACATTTGAAGGTCACCTGGTCCAACCCCCTGCAGTAAGCAGGAACATATTCAGCTAGATCAGGTTGCTCAGCCACATCCAACCCGGACATGAATATTTCCAGGGATGGGGCATCCAGCATCTCTTTGGACAAGCTATCTCTTTGTCCCACCTCCCTCAATGGGCATCAAGACAAGGAAAAGACAGAAGGGAAGGAAAAAAGGGTCTAACCTCACCTTCTGCTTCCCTTGCACATTCCTCTGGGAAGAAAATACAAAATAAACCCTCTCCCTCCTACATCTGCTTCACTCCACATCCCTACTAAATATTTAATCTTTACATCCTTTGCAACCCTCCTTCAATCTTTGTCCTATCTTCAAGCTCTTTGTTGCTCAACTGATCCCTTCACTTACAAGGTCAGATTCCCATTCAGTCCATCTCAGATCCCATCCCAGTTCCTTTCGGAAAAGAGGAATATATTAACTGCCCAGCAGTTTGTCCCCAGCTGTCCTGAACAGCACCTGTGTACCCAAGGACACAGTGGTGTCCTTGAAGCTGATGAGCAATACCCACGTGGGCTGTGATCACTCATCTCCCTAGGTGGGAAGGGTGCTGGAAGATGGGGGTGTCACAGACAGCACAAAGAGAGCTGCAAGCACTGGGGGATAATTTTTGGGTACAGCTGGTCTCTCTGCCTTTTTCTTCTCTGCCCTCCATCAGGAGGAGGACACAGGCACAGTAGTGAAACAGCTTTGGCACGGATTGTTCAGGCAGGTGAGCTGGTGTCTGCACCCCAGCCCCATGAGATAGGTGCAGGGGTGAAGGGCACAGCTTTCTTTGGATGCCCAGCAGCCTGGGGATGCTGGGATGGCTCACTCAGGAGGAAGGTGCGTGGCCCAGCACAGCTTGTTGTAGGTGACACAAATTCACCTTCCACAGAAGATCCATGTCAGCAGGACCTCTGAAGTCGTAGGTTACCCTGGGTGTGCAAATCTACCAGGTCAGATATTAAAACATGACTGTCCCCTTTTCAGCAGGCACAGAGTCCCTGCTCCCTCCTCCCCACTCATTGTCCTTGGATTTTGTGCTCTTCCCTGTCCAGGATCACAAGCCCTCGAGGCATCACCTTGGGACCAGCCTCTTCTTTTCACAGCCTGTCCCTGCCAATGGAGGAATTATGGAGCAAAAGGTATGGCTGCATCTGGCCCCTAAATCTTCCAGGATGAGGGATGATGGTAAAAGTAGCCAGTGCAGATCAGAACTTTTGCAAGGAGATGCCAGGTGGGGGGAAATCCAAGCTCCTGCATTGCATGCTAGAGCTGTGACTCTCCACCTATGCAAACTGGGAAAACATTTAAGCCTCTGCCAGTTGCTAAGCCATGAAAACTGCCCGGGCACAATTAAAAAAAGAATAAGGTGCTGGTCTCTGTGGTCTTGCCCACAGCTACTCTTCATCCCAAAGGACTTTACTTATGCCAAGGAGAAACACAGGAATGAATCACTGACAGCAATGCCTCGAGGGAATTGCATAAAACACCAATATTTGGATATATACAGTTAAACACTCTCATTGACGTATACAGGAATGTGTTTGATGCATTTATCATCTGTCATGTTTGGCAGTCTCTATGAATCTATATCATGAGTACTTTTAATCAATGAATAGTCTGTAATAATTATGATTTCCTCCACAACTAAAGAACAATATAAAAAGTGTTCAAAGGAAAGGAAGAAAACTGCAACAAGCATTAAAAATAAAAGAAGTATTTTTTCAGTGCAGACCAATGGTCCATCTAGCCAAATTTTCAGTTTCTGTCCATTTCTGAACTACGATGCACCAAGACAGTGTCTTCCACAACACAGATGGAAGATGCCTTTGGGAGTCTCAGAGTATTGTTGATTTTCCAGCTCTTCAACAAAAAGAGAAATGAAACGAGATGCTTAGTAGGAGGAGGAAGAATGGGACTGTTTAATTTTTAAAATAGATAAATCCTTCTCCTAAATGCAGTGATTTGAATTATATTAACAACAAAAAGTAAGTGAATTAATGAATTAAAGCTATCCTTGTACCCCAGTGAAATTCAACGGTTTTGTTATCTCAAGAGGGTCATGGATTTCTCCAAATGGAGTAAACAGGACAAAATTCAACCAAAATTATTTATATCTCTTGAGAATATTTAATCTTAAGATTTCTTGAGGTCCATGGAGATATAAGTTAAACAAGATCCTAATTACTAAATTAAAATGTCGGTAGAATATACCAAAAATATAGAAAGGTTTCTTTCTTGTCTTCTTTCCCTATCAGCAAAAGCAAAAGACATAAAACTGCTTGAAAAACTTCATCCCATACTCCATAAACCCAAGCTAAAGAGGTTTGGGTGGATGAGAATGGGATCCAGTGACTGTCCCTAAGAGAAGATTCTAAAGAGAAGACACAGGTTTTCACTGACATATTTGTGGGCCTTCTTGCTTTGTGAGCATCCCACTGTGTGCCTCTTCTAATTGCTTTCCCTACACCACTTGAAGTCCAATACACAGAAGAAATAGGAAGGAAACCTGCCAGAAAGTGAAAGGGATTGGATTTGCCTGGTTTTATTACTTAATTTAAAGGAAATGTTTAAAAACAAACAGCAGAGAATAAAAAGTGAGCAGTAAAGCAGATCCACAGGAATCATTTAAGCTCTTACAATCTGAAGTTTCAATAATGACACAGAAAAAGGTGCTTTTTTCTTTTTAAATTATGTTTTATGTTGGCAAACATCTCTTTAATTTTATCTGTCTCTGCTCATCCTGTTTTCTCCAGGGACCAGCAGCCAAAGTACTGAAACACTGCAAAAGTGTTCTATCAAAGGCAGGAAGAAAAGAAGTAACTGAGAATCAGACAGAGCCAAGTGTGATGTGGCAAGATTTTGAGGCTAGAATGGTTTTGAGGTTAATTTACAGGTAACTGGAATAGCTAAGCCCAGCCTTTGAATACAAGATGCTGCTGTGCTCTTATCCAAGTCCTAGCAGGGACTTCTACTCTCACAATGCTCAGTAAGATATAACAAGGCACTGCACAAAGCAGATACAGTTGAGGACACTTAACACTTCTAGTTGAAAATTCCTCTTTTCTAAGAGATAATTAATCAGTTTTCTCTCTTTTTTTATTATTCTCAAATTTGGCATTGTGAAGCAATTTCTCTACCATGAAGCATCCCTCCCTTCTCTCCAGCACACACTGGTTTTTAATGAGTTTGGCCATTTGTTAGCTGGAGAGAGCCAAAAAAATGTCTAGTTTCAGATGTTTTCCTTTTTTATTCTTTTTTCTTTTTTCTTGGTGCTGGACGAGGATCTGGGAAGGGGAAGTGGGAATGAGGCATTTAGGTAGGCCTGTGTTTATGCATTAAAATCTAACTAAAACTGGGGTTCTGCTGACTCCCACCCAAGGTACTTTTGAATTCAGTACATTCATAGGGATTTTTGACACCCACGTTTGAACATCAGAAGGTAGCTTTTATATTTATATTTAATTCTGTCTCAAGATCACCTTGTAATGTGTTCCCTTCATGGTAAAATCTTGTGCTCTTTGTAGCCCATAGAGATGAAGGTGTTGTCATCCTCTAGCAGGTCTTCTTTAATTCTTATCCCAGTTAAAAAAGTAAAGCCCATGGCATCATGTGGAATTGTTCAAAAACATGTAGGTGTGGTGTCTGGGGACATGGATTAGTGGTGGACTTGGCAGTGTTGGGTTAATTGTTGGACTTGATGTTCTTTCCAACCAAAATGATTCTATGATTCTCCACTTTGGGCTTTCCATTGCCTCTCATCACTGCAGAGCTCTTGCACTGGAAGTTCACTGACACTATGAGGGTTGGATTTCTGTATTTTCTCAGTCACACTCTGTGGGAGATGGGGTCCTGCTCTGTCTCAGGGCACATTGCAGTGATGTACAGGTGTTACACAACAGCATGAGACAACCAGGAAACTTTGCATCATCCCAAACCCTTCACCTAGAGATTGCAGGGGGTGCCACTGAACAAGGTCTGCATGCCTGGAAAATTATCTCAATGCAGCCTCTGTGCTGTGGAGGACTGGGAGGACACAAACCAAGTCCAGCAGATGCTGATGTCTTGGTTCAGCCCATAATCACTGGTTAGCAGTGAGATTCTGGCAGGGTCCAGGACCCTGCTGTGCAAGGTGCTGTGCAAACACATAGCTGGAGAAGCTGCCCATGCTCCACAGATCTTCCCATTCTGGTGCTGGACTTTCTTTAGTCACTGTATTTCTCAGTGTGAACTGGTAAAACTGCCAAAGGAGAGGTCCCTTTCCTCTCTGTCCTAAGCTTGCATCTCCTCCCTGCCAAGCTGCCAAGCTTGGGAGCAGCTGCTCATGTGGTGTGTTGTGAAATGGATTGGAGAAATAATCCAGGTTCATGCAAACTGAACAGGAAAAGCAAAAAAAAAAAAAAAAGAGAGATTTAATCCCCTCATCCCCTCCATGCTGCCATATGGCAGAAGTTTTCTTTAGTTTTCTCTGCTCAGACCCCCCCAGTCTGGTGGTGATATGAGCTGTGCCACACCTGAACAGCTCCATCCTAAAGGTGGCTGTATTTCACAGCTGAGTATTTGTCCTTACTATGGGTACACAACCCCTGTTATCTTCAAGGACAGTTTCTGATTTGGATGTGTCTCTTCAGCCAGAACAAAGCTCAAAATGTGAGAAGCCACAATTGAGGCTCTGAGGTCCTGAGTCCAGCTGCCTAACCAAGGTGTCAGGTTGGAAATGCCAGGGCTACTGTGAAAATGTCAGGACTACTTCACTACCTGCTACAGGAAAAAAAAGAAAACAGGGCACCTCTGGAGGGCAATTTTTATCTTAAATGGACTGAATCTCATTCTTAGGGATTTTAGTCCTCTCAAAGCCTACAATGCCCCAAAGCCTTGTTTATGTACCTTCATAAAATGCTTAAAGTTAGGTTATGTGTGTTCCTAGATGTATACGTTAATGTAGTGCTGCTGTTAAGAGTGAGCTCAAGAAGATACAAAGTAAGATGAATATTTAATTACTGTGTATAGGCACTTCTGGAGAAATGCAGAAATTCTCTGTAAATAATATTAGTATTAACAACCATCTTTTCAACTTATTTCAGATGTTTCTTTGCAATACATCAAAGCTTTTCTCCCCAAATGTGCATTTTACAATTACTGTAATGCAATAGGTGCTAAAAAACAAAAAAGGTTTTTCAAAATCACCTGCCGTGCAAAGTGATTTTTCAATTTTATATTAGTATAGTCTATTTGGAAAGGTTTTGGTTCTAGCAGAACAGGAAGGATTGGACTTTTAATTCCAAAACGAAAAATGTTGCAGATGGTGGGACCTTCTGTTATCTAGCCACCTTTGTATTTCAAGCAAATATTTAGGGGAAAATTTTGATAGAGGAAGCCAAAGAGTAATCAGATGGCAAAGCACTTCCAGATGATGGAATTTCAGCATTTGTCTTCTGAGCACTCTGCAAAATCTCTGTCTCCCTGCTGCAATAAACTGCCAATATCTGGCAATCTATTTTGGACGAGGATGGCATTTAATTCCAGTTCCTTCAGTGGGAGCTAATTCCTTATTCAGATTAATGTATTTTAGTTCTTTTGCAACTGTCTAATAATAATTTCCAAAAAGAGTTTTTCAAAGCCCTGTCAGAGATTTGGAGTGAGAAAAAGTTGCAATGGACTTGAGAAGCCTAGATTTTCCCTGTGAAATTATTCTGGGAGTTTTTTTCTGATGCCAGTGAAAACACAGATTATTCCCTAGGATTTTTGGAAAAGCTTCACCTGACATAAGCCTTTTCTGTAAAGATCTCTAGATTTAGCTTCTCCTCATGCTAACAGAAATTTCACGGGACTTTTTTTTTGGTTGATTTGAAATAAAAGTATAGTGGCATTCATCTCACCTAATTTTAACCATCTGAAAGGTTAATGCATAATATGAATATTATTTATCTGGTCCATGATGTCTCTGAATGGTGACTTTCTCCTGTCCTACTGTAGATGTTTAGAAAAATGAAATTAATTACTCCTGGAGGTTCATGCTTCTATTCTCTGGTTGCACATTGGGCTCACTTTAGATTAGATGCTCAATAGAAAAGGGCTCATATTAGAGGAAACAAATGTGTTGCAATCTGCATGAGCACCCACAAATTTCTCCACCACAGACACTCATTGGAAGGGTCACAGCCTGATTCTGGAGACCAGATCAGGTGCCATCCACTGCAGCAAAAGCCCTGATGTTGTGCACACAAAAAGGAGAAGAAACAGCCTGACTCCACAATTCTTTTCACAAACATCACCAGCCATTTCCTAGACAATTGGCCTGCAATCATGCTCAAGTTGGACAAGGAATAGTAGGATATGATCTAGCTGAATATTTCATAACTCTTCTGTTCAACTAAGTTTTAGGACTGTCTGCTACCATAATTTTTCCCTGGCACAACCAGAATACAATTAAGAAATGACAAAATTCAACAGGGACAAAACGGAGCCAATTTGTGACATTAGGGGTATGAGGATTTTCAAATTTGAAGTGCCAGGGAGCAATCAAACGATGCACATGGCAAAAGGACTTTTACAAATTATCCAAAACCAAATCAAATCACCCATCAAAAATCCACAGTCAGCACAAAACTCCAGAAAAGGACGTGTTTCATTCCAGAAAGATAACAAAAGGAACAAAGAGAAGCAACATTCCATCAAGGCTTCCCTGACAATTTAACACACCCTGTCCTCTGCAGCCTCCAAAGCTCTGCACAGGGAGCTGTGTGTGTCCTGCTGGGCTTGATCTGCAAGAAGGTGAAGGAGGAAGGAGAACATTGAGTACTGGAATGTCTGTACTTGCAAAGCAGTGTCAGAGGCAGAGGTAAAAGTAAGTGCTCTTTCTCTGAGGGCTGCAAAACTCCAACATCAACTTTGGCTTTGACCTTGGTCATAAAATTTAAGTGCTGCACCTTCACTTTGAGACTGGCAGAACTCAGCTAATAGGAATCAGTTCCTATATTGCCCTTTGGGCACCAGAATGCAAACAAAGCTCTTCAGAAAATGGTAATATTTTCTGCTCAGCTTTCTAACTGCTCTGGCTCTGTCTGTGTAAATTCTGTGACTCAGCTGCTGCTGACATGTCCTCCTTGCTTAATATTATCTGTGAACTTCACTCCTGTGCAATTTAATTCCATTTCCTGATAATTAATAGAGATGTTAGATGAGACCAGACCTAACACAAATTCTCCAGATACCCTGCAAGATTCCTTCCATAAACTTGTTACATTATCATTCATCATGATTCCTCATTTACAATCTTTCAGCCAGTTTCCAACCCACATGACTGATTTCCCATCCAAGCCAATCTGAATTAATTTCTCTGTTAGGGTTTCCTCATAATCCTGCACAGGCCAGGGAATGGGTTAGGCTGACCTTATAAACCTTTTATGTGTTTGACCTCTTAATGTTACATGGAAGAGGCTCATAAAACTCCAACAGCTCTTTGCATTTCTCCAGCAGCACCACAGCCCTCCCTTATGATGGGAAAAATCAATGTAAAGGAGAAGTCACAGCAGAATATGAATTCTTGAATGCATAGCCCTGCACCAAAATCACCATCCCACACCCCAAACTGCTCCTTTACTAAACAACATCTGGAATGCTATCCTTTGTGTCCACTGTAGCCTCACTGAAGAGGCTGTGGGAAAAGCAAATTCAAATGGTTTAGGTGTGCACCTGAGTATTTTGAGCTTTATCCTGGGTTATTCCCTATCCTGGTTATCTTTTTTTTTTTAGCTGCTCTAAAGGAAATTTAAAAAACCATCCCATTCTGCCTTATTTTTCTTTGTTATTTTTACTACTTTAAAATGTAATTGGGTTTTCCACAACAGAAGTATCAGAATAGTTCCTAAAGGAGCTTGGTTCAGATCTGTTAAGTAGTGACAAATGATCTGTTTTAACTTGCCTTTTGAGGTGAATGTTGTGATGAAAAAACCATGGATCATATGCAATTACAGCATTTGGCATTTATATAAGACAAATTTCCCTTCAAGGATGTCCTCTTTGTCCCTCTTCCAAAATCTTATAATTGAGGCAAGAAAATGGTAAAAGTTGTAAAGATACAGGCTTTATTCTTTTAGGAGTTAAAAAAAAGGCACTCTTTTCTTTAAAATTGAATTCCCAAAACCAAAAATGAAATGCTTTATGAGAGCAGGGGAGCTCTTAAGCTTGTCAAGCTTGTGAAATTTATTTTAGGGTATATACCCAAAGCCTAATGCTTGTGCTAATCTTGAAGCCTGGGGAAAGAAAGGAGCGGAGAGACATTTGTAAATATTCAGAAATGTTCACATTTCTCTGCTGGTGTCCCAAATTTCTATGCCATTTACAATGACAGATCTGTTGTGCACCAACTGGGTGACCAGTGTTTTCTACATGCAGTTGGGAAATCAGTTCTGGACAGGAAAATTAAAGTTAGTTAACAAAGAAACACCACTGTTAGAATATTTGTTACCACATAGTCCAGCCACTCCTGAAGAGAAGTGGGCTCATCATCTGGCTGCAAGTCTACATCTCTTTTGGGGGGTGTTTGCTTATCTGTGAATAAAACTTCACTTAGAGTGTCAAGAACATGAACAAACGGAACTGTGATTTTTAGGGGAAAAATGCACGAATATTTCTATGCTGCACCTACTTGGCACTGAATTTGTTAATGTATTTATTTAATGTATTAAAATCTGCACTAAGAAATCATCCTGGAGAATGGTTAGGAAAAAGGTGATTTATATTTAAGTCACAGATTCTGTCAAAGAGATGGAATTGCATAATGAAATACTGCTAACAACATCTTTCTTCTTAATGAACCGCACAATTTTTTACAAACTAAACTGGATTGGAAACCTGGAAGCCAGGATCACTTGTCCCATTGATACAGTGCCTTGGTCTTCAGTGTAAAATGACATTAATAAGAGCAGAGCACCCTCCTGGTGGGTAAATTCTTGTGCAGGGGCACTGGGCTGTGTCCTCAGCCAACTGGGTGAGTTTATTTTGCTGCAATTTTCCTTTCCTAAAGTTTGAACATGGGAAAAAACTTCCTCTTAAAGTGACTTTGGTGTTTTTCCCTCCTTTATTTTCTAATCTAAAGTATAATGTGAGAGAAAAATATTTTTGGAATAATTTTGAAAGACTACCTAGAATGACCCATTTTAATACAAAAAAAGGGAACATTTTGTTAGGGGCATGTTAAAAAGAAACTGTGGGAACCTGCCCTTATTCTTCCATCTTCAGAAATGAAATTAGGGGCAGGGTGGACATTGTTTCAAAAATGCTTTTGGTTTCAAGAGTACTGTAACTTCAGATAGAAAAAGATGCAGCTGAAGATTTTTGGGCCAGCCAGGTCACGCATGATTTAGTCCAGGTAATTCAGCATTTCAAACAGAAGTGGCAAAACCCTGAATCGTAGCACCTTTTAAGGAAGCTGTTTTTGTTGTGCAAAAATGCACCATGCATGTAGTAAAAATAACACCTGCCCATCAGGCTGACAACACTTGTGTAACAGTGGTGGAGACAATTACACAA